>JAODLM010000456.1:0-112808 GCA_036937905.1 Salvia rosmarinus
ACACTCACACCGGCATCTCGACCTAAGAAAAGAATTGTCGAGAGACAAAGGATGGAGAAAAGTTAGAAAAGATCGAGACAAAGGATAAGGTCTCAAGGATTTAAGAATTTCCAAGAGGCGCCGCACAACGCCTTATTGTTTGAAGGTAGGATATCGTCCCCGACGACGCAGAGCTTGAGAATGAAACTCGAGTGAGGCTCACGATACACCCTATACCGCCCACCTGTGCAAGTACTAAAATGTACCAAGACCAAGGAAAGTTGTGGTGGGAAGGCGTGAAACGAGACATAGCATCTTTCGTAGAACGTTGTCTTGTTTGCCAACGTGTAAAGCGTTACATCAACGACCTTACGGAAAGTTGCAACCATTGGAAATCCACGAGTGGAAATGGGGACGATATAACGATGGATTTTGTTACAAGCTTACCCAAATCGAAAAGAGGAAACACAGCCATATGGGTAATTGTGGATAGACTTACCAAGAGTGCTCACTTTCTACCTATTCAAAGCACTTATGGATCTGATAAATTCGCTCACCGTATGCGTTAAGGAAATTATACGATTACATGGAGTGCCAAAATCTATTACCTCCGACCGAGACTCCAAGTTCACATCCGATTCGGATTAGCTTGCAGAGAGAAGGCTGGTGCGAGATTAAATTTCAAGAAGATTTCATCCACAAACCGATGGGCGATCGGAAAGAACGATCCAAACGCTAGAGGATATGCTTAGAACGAGAATATTGATAGAGGTGCAAAATGGGAAGACATTTTACCTCGATTGAGTTTGCCTACAACAATAGCTACAAGCGACGATCGGCATGGCCCCACACTGAAGCCTCAGTATGGCAAAAGTGTAGATCACCGCTTTATTGGGATGAACTCGGTGAGAGGAAAGTTATAGGGCACGATGCAAGTGAACGAGATGATCGAGATCGTCGACAAATTGGGATGAGAATCAAAGAGGCTCAAGATAGGCAAAAATCTTACGTTGATACGCGTAGATCCGAACTACGATTTGAAGATGGAGACAAAGTGTTTCTTAAATTCTCTCCATCAAAAGGGATCGTCAGATTCGGACTAAAAGGGAAGTTGAGACCCCGCTTTATAGGACCATATGAGATCCTAGAGAGGATAGGTCCGAGAACTTATAGGTTGGCTCTTCCGCCAAACCAGGAATGTGCATAATGTTTTACACGTGTCGCATTGCGAAAATACGTTCAAGATCCTTAACACGTGATCCACCATGACGACGTGATTCTCAAGCCCGACATGAGCTACGTAAGAGAACCAACGGCAATCCTCGACTATAAAGTCCAGCAGTGCACGGAGCAAGTCAATTCGTTAGTCAAAGTCTTCGTGGAGACACCACGAACGAGAAGAAGCCACTGGGAACTTGAAGAGGCGATGAAAAAACGATACCCCGATTTGTTTTTCTAAATAGTATACAAATTTCGGGACGAAATTTTTCGTAAGGGGGGTGGAATGTAATATTCCAAAGAAACGAACGTACGATTACGGTATCTTAAACTCGTGAATTAGGGTTTTGCCGTATATTATTCTTATAACATCGAATAATGGTATTTCGATTCAGTATCGTTATAACGAATTCCTTTTTATAATTCACTAAGGATTGTGAATTAAAGGATTAAAATATTACGAAATGATTCGTCAATATATTTTAACGCCGATCGGCGTGTTAACGTCTCAGATATTATGGAAATTTTCTGAGCAGTGAAGCTTGGAATAAATTTCCATACTAATTCTTATAATAATAGAATATATTATAAAGTAAGTATGAACTTACTACGACCATTTTGAGATGAGTCGATTTTGAACGTTTTGAGACGTTTTGAACGTTAACGTCTAGAGACGTTATGAAAAATGAGTTTAATGCTCAGGGAATTATAATAATTAATTTCCTATTATTATTTCATATAATTACAGTATTATTAATTAATTAAATCGAATTTTTAGCTATTAAAATTCGATATTTTGGAATTGAATTTTTCGAAAACCCTAAGTTTATAAACTATGGTTTTTCACATGAAATGACACCATTAAATTATCATATGGTATCTAAACTATATGTTATAATATATATGAGTATTATTAGGCTATAAAATCAATTTTGGAGCATTAAAACTCGATATTGCATATATATAATTTTCGAAACCCAATTTTTATAATTAGGGTTTCATATGCATGAATTAATGCTATAATTTTATCCTATGCTATTATTTAATATCTAAATCATATATTATGATATATATATGTATATTTTGATCGAATTGGGCATGAGTATCAATAATAGGTGTGATTTATATTTTATTCCTATTTTCCTATCTATTATGGTAATTTTGAAATAAATGCTTATGCTTGATTTAATTATTTTAATGGTCAGATTATATATCTATGATCATGTATGATATATATAATGTATTATGGTACAAAATGAAATTAAAACAGCCCTAAACCCCCCAATGCGCCGGCTACCCTCTTTACACAAGCACGATGATCCACCTTTCTATCGCCCAACCCATGAAGCCCTTTTCCTAGCTAATGATCACCTCCTACTAAACCAACAGCTACAGATTTTGTTAATTTGGTGAGGCAAAATCGAGAGAAAGAGAGAGATAAGTGGTGAGACTCTTCCCTTCAAATCATTTTACTCATTTCACCCCTCAAAACACTACAATCTCTAAAACACTCTCCATTTCTCTCCCATTCTCCTCCGAAAACCGAGAGCTTCATCCCCTCTCTCAAAATTTTTCTTCTTCCTCCACCTCCATTTCGAAAACTTTGAATATTCTAGTGTTGTTCTTGAGATCCTATACCATTTCAAGGTAAACCAAGGCACCATAGTACCGATTCCATCTCCATTTTTGCTATGAAAATCGAGAGCATGTTCATATATATATGTGTGTGTGTGTCGAATGCCATATATATATATATATATTTGTGTATGTTTAAATGTTTTATGAATAAGCTATGGATGAATGTTGTTCTTGATGATTTATTTCGAAATATATGTGAATGTATATGTTAAATGAACATGTGATGTTGTATACTAAATTTTTGAAATAGATCTAGTGTACATATAGGATTTTCCAACCATATGGCATGATTGAGATAATTTTTGAAAGCTTTACAAAATCATATGATGATGACCGATTGCTTCTTGGTTAGTTTGGGAATGGATTATTGTTCTATATCATGTTTAGAGTCCATGGTTTTGATTTGAAAATTTTTGAGAACCCTAGCCATTTTTCCAAATAATACCGTTAGCATATATACATTGAACCTTGATGTATGATTTTATTTTGATCATACAATGGTATATTAATGCTTTAATATATTTTTATGTATTGTATGATTTTGTTAGAATTTTTGGAAATCAAATACTAAATTGAATCAAAAAAACCGAAGAGCTATTGCTCAACAAGGTGATGATTTAATTTGGTTTTGATGAATGTTTTAATGTTATAATGTTGTATTATAATGTATAAACATAGTGTATAATTATTAAAATTTTTGGAAATCAAATACCTAATTTAAATAAAAAAAACCGAGAGCACTATGTGCATAAGGTGATGATTTAATTGGTTTTTAATGATTAAATGATGTTATATTAGTATACTATAGTATGTAATCATAGTATATAATTGTTAGAATTTTTTGAAAACCAAATGCTAATTAAAATCGAAAAAGCCGAGAGCTTACAAGCTCATATGGTGACGATTTAAATTAGTTTGGTTGATATTATGATGTTACAATGTTATAATATAATGTTTAATCATGTTATGATTTAATTAGAATTTTTAGAAATTGTTTGATAATTATTGGGTAATTAAATCGAAAATACCGTGAGCATTTTTGATTTATTCATGAATGAATGGTTATGATGAACTATAGGTTATATTTGTGACATATGTTGATGTTGGGATGTTATACTATGTGTATATCAATTTTGGAAATTTTTGGATAATTATTCCATATTATATGGAATTACCGAATTATATATATGTAAATATTCTAATAAATGACAAACAATATCATATGGATTTTATAAATTCATATTCTGGACCATAGTGTATAATAATACACTATATTAATTTAGAAAATTTTCAAAAGTCATTTAGTATTTTAAATAAATTATCGAGATTTTGATAATTAAAAGGATTTTAAAATCCTTTTAATTCGCTTTATTAATAAAATATATGTCTAATTATATTCTGGACATATTCGAAATTATAAAAATTTTATAAACATAGTTTACTATGTTTGAGACAAACGTTGGGTTATTAACGCTTTAAAATAAAAAATACGCTTTTAATTATTAAGAGGATTATTTAAATGCGAAGTCATTTATAAGTCCTTCGATTTACGTGACAATCAAGAAATGGGACTTTACGATTTTAATCGATCGAATTTTCGATTTATAAATAAAATGGTAAGAAATTACTATTAGCAAATCAAAATTGTTGACTTTGTTGACCAGAGTTGACTTCGTTGACTTTTAAAGTCAAACGTCCGATTATACGTTCGATAAATACGCCAATACACGTAAGATGTACTAATTGAGTATAATACCTCATTAGTAAGAAAAGATTTCACAAATGAAATCCTTATATCGAGAAACGTGCTCACACGTTAAAACGTTTAGTTCGGGGCGTTAAACCAAAATAGTTGAACGATCTCGAGGAACCAGAACAATTCAATTAAATAACGATTTGAAAGCATATCGAATTGATTTGAGGAATTCGGTTTACATCGATATAAAATATCGGGTTATCTTAGCTTTGAAAGTCTCGAAGACTCGAGCGACGTCTAAAGCCTCGCCAGAAAGGTGGACGCAAACGCTGCAATCGGATTCTCGACGCACTGAACAAACCTAGGACTCGATTTACAACGAACCATAGTCCAGTGGGCTTTATCTTCAAAATGTGGGCCTTTTCTTACCCCCACTAAGATGTGACTTTCATCGTTATTCCAAAACGAGTTTATTTCAAGACTTATTCTAAAACTGCTGACAAAAGTTTTACTACATTACCGCCAAAAATATTCTGCTTTGTGTATGGATCCTATCATTGCCGGGTAGCGATGGTTGGAACTTTATTATGACAAAGTTATGTCATTTGGGTCGCGCCAACCTTTAAATGTCGGGTCCTCGTGCCGGATGATAAATGCCCTGCTAGGATTGGCGTGAAGGTTGGAACTATTGCTATGTTAACATATGCCGCCAGGAGAGCGATTTGTGTGCTACGGGATTACGGCCGGTCACGGCGTCGTAGATGGGAGGCCTCCCTCTCGACGTTTAATTTTAATACTGTTATGAATTGTTACTATGAGATACGGACCATACACACAAAGAAAATGCTCGGCCGAGCTATGTTTACGAACTGAAAATGATTTGGTAAGCACAAGACATTTTTAACTAAAACCCTTGTGACTTACTTGATATTGGCAGCGTAATTCAAATATTATCAAATGTTTTCGGCATGAGTCCACTGAGTGCAATTTCTTGTACTTAGCCTCACATGTTTGTTTTAAATGTGCAGGTTGAGCTCGATGGTGATGATGGAGGATGTGTTGAGGAGTCCAAAGGTCCTCGATCGCTTATTTAGGATTTGGTGTTCACCTGAATACATATCATCATATATGTATTCACACACTTTCCGCTAAACTCGAACTCTTTTACTTTACGCCATGAATTATTAAGGTCCATCGCACCATGGTAATTTTTGGGTCCGATGGCCTAAACCTAATTCTAATCATCGATATCAGATTATGAAACTATCGAGCATGCTAATTATCGTTGATATGTACTTCTATCTCGCTTGTTGTCTTATAATACTATTTCTAGTATTAGTCACCCCCAGTCCGGTCGTCCGGTGGGGCGTGACACAAAAATATTCTATTTTGTGTATGGATCCTATCTGTTATGCCGGGTAGGGCTGTGGCGATGGTTGGAACTTTATTATGACAAAGTTATGTCATTTGGGTCGCGCCCAACCTTTTAAATGTCGGGTCTGTGCGGATGATAAATGCCCGGCTAGGATTGGCGTGAAGGTTGGAACTATTGCTATGTTAACATATGCTTATGAGGATCGGTGTCAGACGGATTACGGCGGTCACGTCGTCAGACGGGAGCCTCTCTCGACGCTTAACTTTAATGTCACATGAATCGTTACTATGAGATACGGACCATACACACAAGAAAATGCTCGCCGAGCTATGTTTATGAGCTGAAAATGTTTTAGTAAGCCTGAGGCATTTCAACTAAAACCCTTGTGACTTACTCGATATTGTCAGCGTAATCTTAATATCAAATGTTTTCGGCATAAGTCCACTGAGTGCAATTTCTTGTACTTAGCCCTGCATGTTTGTTTTTAAATGTGCAAGTTGAGCTTCGATGATGATGATGGGGAATGTGTTGAGGAGTCCGGTGTCCTTGACCAATTTATCTAGAATTTGTGGTTTTCACCTTGAATGCATATTGTCATATATGTATTCACACACTTTCCGCTGCTACACTCTGAACTCATATATTTATGCTTTATGGTTATGAACTATTGAGGTCCATCGGACCATGGCAAAGATTTTTGGGGGTCCGATGGCCTAACCCTTTTAAAATCGTTATGACATTATCTTATATTATGTTCGAGCATGCTAGTTTATTGTTGTTATACATCTTTATTTTAGCCATGTTACCCCTAAAATACTACTCCTAGTATTAGTCGCCCTCCAGTCCGGATAGTCCGGAGTGGGGTCGTGACAACATAACATAAAAGAGTTCGAGATTGCGTGAGAAGTGTGTGAATACATATATGAAGATATGTATTCAAGGTGAAACCACAAATTCTTAATAAAGACGGTCAAGGACTTTGGACTCTCAACGCTCCTCCATCACCATCATCGAGCTCAACCTACACATTTAAAACAAATATGCAGGCTAGTACAAATAATGCACTCGGTGGACTCATGCCGAAAACATTTGATAATTTAATTGTTGTCAATATCATGGTATGTCACAAGGGTTTTAGTTGAAATGCTCAGGCTTACTAAAACATTTTCGCTCAGAACATCGCTCGCCGAGCATTTTCGTGTCTATGATCCATATCCCATAGTCATATCTCATCACAATATCAAAGTTCAAACGTCGTGAAGGAGGCCTTCACGACGCCAGAATAACGTCATACCCATACAAAGACACAACACGCTCGGTGTACACGTTAGCCCTAGCTGTGCATCATCCTCCCAAGATAGACCCGATATCGATTTCATAAAAGGTTGGGCGCTACCAACAAAATTAATAACATTTCATATCATGTTATTCCATCCTTCACACCATTTATTTCAGATAGGATACATACACAAAACAGAAACATTTTGGCAGGTAATAGTATAAACAGTTTATCAACAGTTGAAAATAAGCGTAATAAATAAATTCATTTGGGAATAAGAAAGCTCGTATTTTGATTTTGGAAAAGAAGCCCCACCTGGACTATGATTCGTCTTAACAAGAGTCCTAGGTTTGAATTACTCATCAGTGTCCGGTCGTCGCGTTCGCGTCCATACCTTTACGAAAAAGCGAGGTTTTTAGTACGTCGCTCAAGTTTCTCAAGACTTTCATAGTCTAAGATAAACTTCGATATTCAATATCGATGTAAACTGAATCCCTTAATGAATTCAATACGTTTTCAAATACGTATTTCAATTGAATAGTTCTCGTTCTTCGAGATACATTCAATCATATCGTTTTAACCTTTTCGGGTTAAACGTTCAACGATTCATCGTTTCTCGATAAAAGGATTTCATTTTGAAATCTTTTCTTACTAATGATGTATCATACTCAATTAGTACGCCTTACGGCCAGACAGCGTATTTATCGAACGATATTCGTGACGCTTGACTTTAAAAGTCAACTAAGTCAACAAATGTCAACAAAGTCAACAATTTTGACTTTCAAATAGTAATTTTTACTATTTCATTTTGTAAATTCAATTTCAATCAATTTCCTTTTGCAAAGTCCAATTTCTCGATTTACTAATTAAATCGATGGACTTATTAATATTTTCGCAAATATTAATCCTTTTAATAAATAAAACGACATTTTCGTTTAATAACATTATTAAATAAAGCGTTTGCTCAAACATAGTAATCTATGTTTATAAAATTTTATAAAATCCAAATATGTCTAAAATAATTATTAGACATATAATTTATTATTAAACCGAATTAAAAGGATTTAAAATCTTATAATTTCGAAAATTCTCGTAATTATATAAAATTACCAAATGATTTTCTAAAATTTTTCGAATTAATTGTAACACCGCCAACCCAAAGTACGGATTAGCGTGGATCTTACTAATGACGAGGATTAACAATAGGAACAAGAACTAATTATGGAATCGAGGGCATATGATGACAAACTCTCAAGACTTCATCTCATTTCACACGACAAACATGACTTACATATGAAACTAAATCATTCGGACCTTTATCAAAAGGGTTCAACTACTTTGAAGGGAATAAGGTACAAACTCAAAATATAACTTAAGGTACTTTACAGAGGAAACATGTGGAATACACATATGACGATGCGTATCCAAGGTTTAACCATCAACGACAAAAGACTTCAATGCTCAACACTGCCCATCCCATCCATTTCAACTCGCACATTTAAAACAAACATGCAGGTGAGTACAAATAATGCACCCAAATGGACTCATTGCCAAAACATTTTCTTTAAATTACACCGCCCTAATAAGTAAGACATATGGTTTTAATTGAAAATGCCTGTGCTCACTAAAACATTTTCTCGTTTCTCAAAACATCGCCACCGAGCATTTTCTTCAGATGATCCATATCATTCACATAGCATTCATAATCGATCTCACGCCGTAGAAGTAGGCCTCGCTTCTACCGACGCCGTGACCGTCAAGATGTTGCTAACGGCTCACAATCACATAGTCGTGATTCGCGATCCGACTAGGATCCACGACCGCCGACGATGTTGCTAACGGCTCATGGTGACTACACATCGGTGTACACGTTAACCCAGCTGTGAATTTCGCATCCGACTAGATCCGATATCGATTTTCTCATCGGTCGGGAGCTACCTAACGATCAAGTCGGTTAGCGAACCAGCGGATCATATACTTTCATAGTTGGCTTCGCCCAACAACATGATAGGATCCATACACAAAACATAAACACTTTGGGCGTGTAATCTCATCATTTCTCAGGTGATCAAGCATCAGAATAAATACTTTTCAAGAAAGCATCGTAAATAAAAGGGTTTTGAGTAAAGCCCACCTGCACGTAAGCTTTTCAAATAAGTCCCTTTCTAAAGTCAACGATCACGACGCGTCCAACCTTTACGTAAGTGAATTAATTTAGCACGTGGGTCGCGTTTCGATAGAGACGAACATCGCCATAACGTCTCACGATCAAATAAGGCTAACGCCGACTTATTTTAACGCTTCCTAATCGATCGATGTCGATTATAAATTTTCTCGATTAATAAGGAATATTCTACCTTTTAGTACATAATGTACGTTTAACGCATTTACGTAACGTAAGTTACATTGTTACTAAACGTCTTACGTCACATAGATCACGATTATCGAAACACGTGCCTTTGACCTGGTCAACGTTTTGGTCAACTATTTTGACCGAGTCAACAAAAAGTCAACAATTTTGACTTTGGTCAACAAAAAGTCAACATTTTGACTTTTTCAATTATTTATGAAATTTTGTTATTTTATGTGCAATTCTTGTTCTAAAAATTCCCATAAAATCATACTATGTCTAAAACATTATTTCAGATCATATTATGTAATTATACTTGATAAAATAAATTTATAACATTAATACTCATAAAGTATGATTTTCGGTCATTACAAATAACCAACTAAACATTTTTCAAAAATTCCAATAAATTCACATATCACTTAATCATCCTTAATTATGCTTACTATAACATAATTGTTATTTATTATGAACTATTGAATTTAATTTACCTAAGTCATATTTCGAAACTTCGACTTAGGTCCAAATAATTTTTATAAATTTCAATAAATTCCCACAACCATATATTATTAATCTACATCATCAATATGACATGATAGCATTTAAATATGGATCATACTCAATATAATATCATATGTTATAATTTTCAAATTTATGAACTTAGGTACTAAAGTTTTCCAAAATTTATATAAATTCATATAAGCATAATTAATACTCTAGATTATGATTTCATGCTTAAAACAACAATTAAAAATCATAATCATCAACATATCACACTCCTAAGTTTTCGTCCAAATGTAACTTTTAATATTATGCTTATCTTTGTAATATAATCATAGTACATGCTTAATAATATCATATAAACATGATTTCTAAACATCTTATCACATGGTTTATAATTTTGAAAATATCATAAATGAACTAAGCACATAACTTAAAATTTAATGGACTAAACTTGAAAATTCTAGCATGTATCTGAAGATCGGAAGATTTCTAACCTTTTAATCGTGTGTCGATTTTGATCGGCAACGCTTTTTCTATCTAAGATTTGGGAAAGAATTTGATGATCACTCTCCTATTTTCTCTCAATATTTTCGACCCCAAAGAGAGCAAATGGAATAAATGTAACTTTGTGCTATTATTTATAGACTTTGCCCACTTGTCCATAATTATTACATGAAATTACATCTAATACATTTGTACACCACTTGCCTAATTTTAGCCCACTTGCTTTTAGTATAAGACAAAGTTCTAATCTTATCTCTTATACTTTGATACTATGTCATTATCAATTATTAATTGGAAGGTATTCTCTCCCATTTGTCTCCCACAATTCACGCCACTTTTCAAACATTCACATAAAATCTCATGAATTTACAACTAACACACTTGTATACTTTGGTCAACATTTTCGTCCATCTTGCTTTAGCTAGATTAAAGTTCTAATCCTTATCATGTTAATTCATCCACTAGGTAATTGCTAAAAACAAAACTCATTTTCTTCCTTCTTAATATTGCTCACGGCAATTGTAGGTAATAGATAAAAAAAAATTTATTCCATTAATCCTTATGTTCACGGCTCCTTGCCAAAGTATGTGATAAATTTTAAATTGTTTTGAGGATAATATTCTTTAATATGTCATTATATTATATAATTAATGTATATCACCAATTAAGGAAATTTTATCACTTTATACAATGTACATGTATGTGTCGGCCACTCCTAGAATCTTAGGGATAATTTCTTTATTTTTTCTATATTATATATTTTATTAATATTATAAGATAAGATTATATTTGAAAAGTCAAAAATCTCAACTATGACTTTTAATTAAGTTCACATTTGTTCACACTTTTTTTTCAAACTTTTCAACTACTACAAGACAAGGATCATAGTTACTTGTTTAATTTGGCTACAAACTCTATCTTATCATATAATAATATCTTGTCATCATAATAATAACATAGCATTAATTAAAGGATGACATTTTATTCATTTCACACCAAGGAGTCCACATTTTCGGCTCTCTCATCACAAATGGCCTCCCACTTGTATAATTTTGATAATACACCTTATCTTATCCTTAATAATATCTCCTTAACCTAATTATTGCTATATATTACCAATTGGATAAGAATTAAATCCACTAGTTTATGGGCATGCATTTTTCGGCACTTTCATGAGTATATATGCTACACATTTTATTTTTCTCCAATTAGTAGCTATGTGACATGATATATGTCCTAGATGATGAATTAAATCATAGGACAAATTATCAAAATCATTCTATGTCACAAATCAACATTTTCGAACCCTAATTTTGAAAATAGGAAGCAATTATCCAACAATTATTCCTTAATTCCTCTAGCATTATTTTGATGATAAATAATTCTCTTATATCATAAATTAGTCATAGGAATTTGAATTTTATAGTTCCATGATCGTTTGACTGAGTTATCGACTCATCTCTAAAAACCGACGTTTGAAACGTCTCAAAATTCTCATAGGCGAATTATCTCTAAAACGTTCAAAATAAAGTTGTAACAACCTTTTCCATAATAATAGAATTTCAAATTAAAGCTTAACCGCTAATAATCTTGAAGACATAACCGCCGAATTTATCCGACGTTAGAACATTACATTCGAATGAATATCAGAACTTATATTCCTTAATTCACTAAGCATCAGTGAATATCACACAGAGATTATCCAATTATGCTTGGTCAAAGTCAAGTGTTGACTAATTAAGATTTTAATTATCGAGCTTAAAACCCTAATTATGATTTATATTATCGTAATTACGTATTAAAATTACGGGATATTACATTAATATAGTGTATTATTATACACTATGGTCCAGAATAAGAATTAATATTATCCATATGATATTTTTTGTCATTTATTAACATATATGTATATATATGTCACGGTAATTTCGAATAATTAAGGAATAATTGTCCAAAAATTCCCAAAATTGATATACAATTAGTATAATGTCCCAACATCAATATATATCACAATTATAACCTATAGTCCATCATAACCATTCATTCATCAAGGAATAAGTCCAATATGCAATCGGTAATTACTAAATAATTACCAAACAATTATCAAACCATTCTCAAAAATTCTAATTAAATTATATCATGATCAAACATTATATTATAACATTGTAACATCATAACATTAACCAAACCAATTGAAATCATCACCATATGGAGCCATATGCTCTCGGTTTTTTTGATTTTCATAGGTAATTGGTTTTCAAAATTCCAACAATTATATACTATACTTATATACCATAGTACAACAATATAATATCATTCTCATCACGACCCATTCCGACCAACCCGGACCTGGAGGCTACTAATACTAGGAGTAGTATTTTAGGGATTACACGGTAAAATAAAATGCATAAGAATAAACTAACATGCTCGAGCGTAATATAAGGTGATGTTATAATGTTTTGAAAAGGTTTAGCCATCTGACCCCAAAACTCGCCCGATCCGATGGACCTCGATAGTTTGTAACATAAAGCATAAATAAAGGGTTTCGAGTATAGCAATGAAAGTGTGTGAATACATATATGACGATATGTATTCAAGGTATAACCCAAAAGTTTAAGTAAATCGGTTTGGGACACCTGACTCCTCAACACATCCCCATCATCACCATCGAGCTCAACCCGCACATTTAAAACAAACATGCGTGGCTAAGTACAAGAAATTGTACTCAGTGGACTTATGCCGAAAACATTTGATAATATTTGGATTACACCGCCAATATCGAGTAAGTCACAGTGGTTTTAGTTAAATGCCTCAGGCTTACCAAATCATTTTCAGTTCAGAACATAGCCCGCCAGCATTTTCGTGTGTATGGTCCGTATCTCATAGTCACAATACATAATAATAATAAATAAATAAACGCCGAGAGGAGGCCTCCCATCTACGACGCCGTGACCGTCAGAATCCCGACAAGACACATACTACCGCAAGCATATGTTAACACAACAGATAGTTCCAACCTTCACGCCAATCCTAGCTGTGCATTTATCATCCAAGACAGACCCGACATTAAAAAGGTGGGTGCTACCACAACAATTGATATAATAGTTCCAACTATCTCCACACATTTCTACCCGCATAACAGATAGATCCATACACAAAACGAAATATTTTCGTGTAATGCAAGAAACATTTGTTAAACAAATTGTAGGATAAGTGTCAGAATAAACTTATTTGCAATTAACAAGAAGTCACGCTTTAGTGGGGTAAGAAAAGGCCCACATTTTAAAGGTAAGAAGCCCACCGACTACGGTTCGTTGTAAAAGTACTCAGTTCGATCGTCGTCCAAAATCCCGTCGCTGCTTCAAGGCCCACACCTTTACGAAAAAGCGAGGCTTTAGTACGTCGCTCAAGTTTATCGAGACTCTCAAAACTTAAGATAACTTTGATATTTCATATCGATGTGAGACCGAATTCCTTAGTGAATTCAATACGCCTCTAATACGATACGATCGACTTTTCTCTCGCTCGAGATACGCTCAACGATAAGCACGTTGATATATGGATTTCATTTATGAAACCTTTCTTACTAATGAGGCATCATACTCAAGTAGTATATCTTACGCGATCGACGATTTATAAACGATAATCGCACGCTCGACTTTCAAAAGTCAACGAAGTCAACATCGTCAACAAAGTCAATGATTTTGACTTTTAAATAGTAATTTCACTATTTTGCTTTATAAATCGAATTTAATCGATCCGAAAACGAAGTCCTATTCCCATTTATCTTGTAAATCAAGGACTTATAATTATTTTCGCATTTTAATAATTCTTTTATAATTAAAAAGCAGATTTTGTTTTCAAACGCTACAAAGTGAACGCTCGTCTCAAACATAGCAATCTATGTTTATAAAATTTTGTAACATTTGAAAACCTGTCCAGAATATTATTTTACCAAAATTTATAATTAAACAGCTTTTAAAAGGATTTAATATCCTTATTAATTATCGAAATTTTCGATAATTGTCCTAAAAATAGCAAACGACCCTTGAAAAATTTTCTAAACTAATATAGTGTATTATTATACACTATGGTCCAGAATATGAATTTATCAAATTCATATAGTACTGTTTGTTATTTATTTATATATATATATATAAATATTCACTAGATTTCAAATAAATAGGGAATAATCATCCAAAATTTCTAAAATTGATATATACCTATTATAATATCTCAACATCAGTATATAATATTTTCATAACCCATAGTTCATCATAACTATTTATTTCAATATATAATAATATTTCTCGGTAATTATGAGATAATTACCAAATAAATAGCAAACAATTTCTAAAAATTCCAAATAAATTCCAACATCATTAAACATTATATTATAACATTGTAACATCATAACATCAACCAAACTAATTTAAATCGTCACCATATGAGCTTATGTTGCTCTCGGCTTTTTCGATTTATTTAGCATTTGGTTTTCAAAAATTCCAACAATTATATACTATGTTTATACACTATAGTATAGTAATGTAACATCATAATATTTATCAAAACTAATTAAATCATCACCTTCAAGAGCATATCACTCACGGTTTATTTGATTTAATTTAGTATTTGATTTCCAAAAATTCTAATAATTTCACACAATGTATAAACAATATACTAAAGCATTAATACACCATTGCATGTTCAAAAATAAAATCATACACCAACCTATATATTTATAAAGCTCACGCCCTTTTAATAAAATAGCAATTGATTTTCAAAATTCTAATTAAATCATAGAACATATAATCAAGGTTCTAAAGCACTAATATGTCATTGCATGCTTGAAATAAAATTATACACTAAGATACTTCATACATAGGCTCACGGTATTTTTAAAATTTAAGCTATGGTTTTTCAAAAATTTCTAAATCAATACTATAGTCTTAAATCATAACATAGATCAATAATACATGCTTAAATCATATCAAGAAGTATTCGGTCACCATTTAACATTTTATAGCATTTTCAAAAATTTATATCAATATACACTATGGTTCGAAAATGTCATAAACATGCTAGGCCATTCCAAAATTTCAATATACAACTCCTATGCTCATTTAACATATATTCACAAGTATTTTCAAAATAAAATCCTCAAGAACATATAAATAAACAATGGCTCATGCTCAAGAACACTTAAACAAATATGTATATATATAAAACTTTCAACCCTATACAAATATATAAAACAGCTTCAAATTTTCAGATATAGGAGGATAAAATCAAGCTAAAGGCCATGTATTACCTTGAGAAGGGTCTAGGATGTCAAGAACACTAAATGGTATCAAGTTTGGGAGGAGAAATGGAGGAGAATAGAAGAGAAAATTTTCTGAAAATGAGGGATGGTGCTCTCGGTTTTGGAGCAGAAATTGGAGAGGATTTGTGAGTTTTTGTGTGTTTGCTACTTGTGAGAGGAATAATGAATAAGGTGAAGAGTCTTGCTACAATATGCCTTCCTCTCCCTCTCGATTTTCAGCATGAAAAAGGGCAAAAATCTGATGCCAATGATGGAGATTATAGTGATGATTAGGCTAAGTAAAAAGCTAAGTCATGCATTGGGTAGAAAATAAGGTGAGTGTACGCTTGTTTAGAGAGAGATCGGCGCTGGGGGGTTCAAGGGCTGATTTTAATTTCTAATTACACATAATATATGTATTAATCATAGTATAGTTCATAGATATATAATACATGCCAACAAAATAATTAAAACATCACTTATGTAAAAATTTGGAATTACCGATCCAAAATTAGGAAAAATAGGATTAAAAATATAAATTACACCTATTATTGATACTCATGTAATTTTCGTCCCAAATATACATATATATATCATAATACATGCTTTAGATATTAAATAATAGCATAGGATAAAATTATTACATTAATTAATGAATTAAAACCCTAATTTCGAAAGTTTGGGTTTCAATTTTATAAAAACTGAATCCTTCGATTTTTGTGGCTGGAAAACTGATTTAATGCTTAATAACACTCATATATATCATATTATAAAGTTTAGATATCATAGGATAATTTAATAGTGTCATTTCATGTGAAAAACCAAAGTTTATAAACTTAGGGTTTTTGGAAATTTCAATATCAAATTATCGATTTCAATAACTGAAAATTCGACTTTTAATAATTAATAATACTGAAATTATATAAATAATAATAGGAAATTAATTATTATAATTTCCTGAGCATTAAACTCAATTTACAAATCGCTCTCAGACGCCGACGCTCAAAACGCCTCAAACGCTCAAAATCGACTCATCTCAAATGGTCGCAGAAGTTCACACTTACTAAATAAATATATTCCCTTTAATAAAGGAATTAAGATAGAAATTAATTCCAAGCTTCACCGCTCGTAAAATTTCATGAAAAGTCGACGCTCGATACGCTGCTCGACGTTAAAATATGTCGACGAATCATTTCGTAATATTTCAACTTTAATCCACAATCCTTAGTGAATTATTAAAAGGAATTCATTATAACGATATCGTATCGAAATCACAAGATTCGATGTCGTAAAAGATATTATAAAGCAAAACCCTATTTACGGTTTTCAAAACCAGAATCAGATATTCGCTTTTTCGAATATTACATTCCACCCTTACGAAAAATTTCGTCCCAAATTTGTATACCTCTTAGAAAAATAAATCGTACTTTTCCTCATTGCTTCTTCAAGCTCCCACGTGGCTTCTTCGTCTGTGGTGTTCCACAAAGACTTTAACTAACTAATCGACTTGCTCTCAGTAGTTGCCGGACCTTGTGGTCAAGTATGGCTGCGGGTTCTTCCTTATAGCTCATGTCCGCCCGAGGATCACGCCGCCTTGGTGAATCACGTGTTTGGGTCGTGAACGATTTTCGAATCGTGAGACGTGAAAACATTATGGACATTTCCTGTGTTCGCGGAAGAGCCAACCTATAAGCCATCGGACCTATCCTTTCTGTGATCTCATAAGGTCCTATGTAACGGGTCTAAGCTTTCCTTCGTGCCAAACCTCGACAACCTTTCATGGAGAGACTTTAAGAAATACTTTGTCTCCATCCTCAAACAGTAGCTCGATCCACGCCAGACGTCAGAAGATTTCCGTCCGTCCCGAGCCTCTTTATCCTCATCCTAATTTGTCGAACGATTTCGATCATTTCACTCACCGCATCGTGCCCTATGACTTTTCTCTCACCGACTTCATCCCAATAAAGTGGTGATCTACACTTTTGCCATACAAGGCTTCAGATGGGGCCATGCCGATCGTCGCTTGATAATCGTTGTTGTAAGCAAATTCAATCGCCGTAAAATATCTTCCCATTTTGTACCGCGATCCAAAATTACGCTCTAAGCATATCTTCTAGCGCTTGATCGTTTCTCTCCGATTGTCCATCGGTTTGTGGGTGGAATGTCAGATCAAGTTTAACTGCACTCCGCCTTCTCTCGCAAACTAATCCAAAATCTGATGTGAACTCGAGTCTCGATCGAGGTAATCGATTTCGCACTCCATGTAGTCGCATAATTTCCTTAACATACTGGTGGCCAACTTATCGATCCATAAGTGCTTTGAATAGGTAAAAGTGAGCACTTTGGTAAGTTCTATCCACAATTACCCATACGGCCGTGTTCCTCTCTCGATTTGGGTAAGCTTGTAACGAAATCCATCGTTATATCGTCCCACTTCCATTCGGGATTTCCAACGGTTGTAACTTCCCATAGGGTCGCTGGTGTAAAGCCTTCACTTGTTGGCAAACAAGACAGCTTCTACTAAGGAAGCTATGTCTCGCTTCATGCCTTCCCACCAAAAATTTTCCTTCGTGTCCCGGTACATCTTAGTACCACCCGGGCGTGTAGGGTGTATCGTGAGCCTCACTCATGATTTCGCTCAAGCTCGCACATCGTGAACGCATATCCTACCTTCAAACAATAAGGCTATCCGTGCCTCTTGAAAATTTTCGAATCTTTCGACCTTAGTCTTTCTCTGATCTTTCCAACTTTTCTCAATCCTTTCTCTCGACAATTTTCTTTCTTAGATCGAGGTCGCGAGTGTAGCGACACAACCTCACGATTGTTCCGGTGGTTCAACTAGTTCAATCTTCATCCCGCCAAACTCTTCAACGAAGTTTTTCCTCTGTACAAAGAGACATCCTAACTGGTACGGCTTTACGACTCAAGCGCCACCACTACATTCGCCTCGCCCGTGATAGTTAATACCACAATGTAATCTTTACCGCTCAAGCCATCTTCTTTGTCTCATATTCAGATCTCTTTGTTCAAGAAATACTTCAAACTTTATGATCCGTGAAGATCTCACATCTCACACCATAGAGATGGTGTTCCAAATTTTTAGGGCATGAACTACAAACCGCTAATTCCAAATCGCGGTTGGGTAGTTCACTCGTGGGTCCGAGTTGTCGAGACGCGTAAGCTATCACTTTTCCTTCTTGCATCAAACACAACCCACCCAGCCTTAGATGCGCCGGTATAGACCACATACCCCTTGTCTCGCTTCGACCGCTAGAACTGGTGCATCGTCAATTTCTCTCGAGTATTTGGAAACTCATCTCGCACTCGTCTCGTCCAATTGAACTTGATTCCTTCCGAGTAGCGGGTTATTGGCCTTGCAATCTTGGAGAATCCTTCATGAATCTCCTATAGTAGCCGCCTAATCCTAGGAAGCTTCTAATTTCACGTGTTTTAGGTGATTTCCATTCTTGCACGGCCTCTACTTTGGCCGGATCTACTTTTATACCTTCAGCAGACACAATGTGTCCAAGGAACATAACTTCCTTCATTAAAACTCGCATTTGCTAAACTTAGCAAAGAGTCTTTCATTTCAAGGTTTGCAAAACCGTCAGATGTTCCTTATGATCCTCTTCATTCTTTGAATAAATAAGGATGTCATCTATGAAGACCAAAACAAACTTATCCAAAATGGATGAAATACTGCTCATGAGGTCCATGAACACTACTGGTGCATTGGTTAATCCGAATGGCATAACTATGAATTCATAGTGGCCATATCGTTCGAATGCGCCTTCGTACATCTTCAGTCATTTTCAGTTGGTGGTATCCCGACTTAAGATCAATCTTCGAGAATACACCCGCCTCGCAATTGGTCAAACAGTCATCAATTCGGGCAAAGGGTATTTGTTCTTTAGTGTCATCTTATTTAGTTCTCTATAATCGATGCACATCCTCAAAGAACCATCCTTCTTCTTAACAAACAAAACAGTGCTCCCCCAAGGTGAAACACTTGCCTAATGAATCCTGCATCCGTAAGCTCTCGATTTGGATTTTCAGCTCTTCTAGCTCCTTTGGGGCCATCCTATAGGCGCTTCGACACTCGGGCTGATCCAGCTCCAAGTCGATGGTAAACCCATTGTCCGTTAGGGGTAGTCCCGGCATTTTGGAAATACATCCGAAATTCCTGACAATTTCAATGTCTTCACCCGCTCGGGTTTATCCTCATCATTTAAATAAACAAGGAATGCATGGCATCCCTTCCGTTCATTATCCTCCTAGCTTGTAGTGTCGATACTATCGGATTCTCCTTCCCATGTCGATCCCGTGAAAATGCGTAGCTTCTTGTCCGTGAAAGTGAAACGAAATTTTCCTTTCCTTACAGAGAATCGTGGAGTGATTCTTAGCTAACCATCCATTCCGAGGATTATGTCTACATCATCCATGGGTATTATGTTCGATTGTTAGCCGTAACCCAAGTGATCCTAATGTCAATTCTAGGTTCGAGCAAAAGTGGGTAACGGTCATAATCCTCCCATAGGCGATGAGATTCTCATATCCTCGCTTGATTTTTCGACCTAAGGCTCAAGATTTCACGCATGATTTTGCAATAAAAGAATGCGAAGCACCCGTGATCGAACAAAGACTATAATGTAGGTTGAGAAGAACTCCCATACCGCCAAGTTTCCTTGGTTCTCGCTCGCTCGCCTCCCGCGTGGCGTAGCTCGCCCGAGCCTACCGAGGCCGACGGGCGCCGGTCCTTGTTGATTCGCGGCCGCCGCCGCTCGTCGCCGCCGCTTGGGCGCGTGGTTGCCGCTTTGTTGTTGCCGTTGTTGTTGGGCGGTGGCGCCACCGCGGGTCGCAGGATTTGTTGCCGCTGCCGCTGCCATTGTTGCGGCCGCTGGGGTTGTTGTTGTCGAGGTGGGGTGTTTGCCATCGAGTTGTTGGGGTTGGGCTGGAACCGCCGCGGTGGTCGGGCTGAAGTCGATAGCCCTCAACGGCCGAGCATTGCCCGCTTGGTTCGGCCTTCCATCCGAACGTGACATCGGGCAATTGTCGGCGTAATGCCCGCTCACCCCGCATTTGTAACAGCCTACCACGCTTGCCGCACACACCCCGTGTGCTCTATGGCATCTAGGCATTGAGGTGCCTCGATCGTCCTGTGGTCCCTTGCCGTGGAGCACGAGCTGCTTCTTCCAGCTTTGTCCTCGCTGCTACGGGTTTCGCCTTGCCACGGCCATGACTTGTTTCTCCGTAGTTTCATGGTTGTTATTTCCGCGGTTGGGCTCCCGCTCCCTTTTCCTTATCCGACTCCGTGTGCCCGAGACGACACCATCTTATTCTCGGTCATGGTCACTAATATCCAAAGCTCATGAGAGCTTTGTAAGATAGGTCTCGTGGTCGGCAAGAGACATGCGATCTCCATTCTCACCGACGACGAACTTTTCCGACATTTTCAAGTCGGTGTCCACCAGATCTGGCGATATCTCGACATCTCGCAGAAGTGCGATCATAGTCGGTCACGGATAATTTTTCTTGTTTTAGCGGTGAAAAACTCGCCTCTTTTCCCTATAACTTTTGGGATATACTTTTCGACATGCCTCTCTGAAATCCTCCCACGAGAACTCTTCTAGTTGTTCACCAGAAGGTCTTCTTCCGGCCTCCCACCAAGTCACCGTCCGACGAGTGGAAAGTAACACACGACATCCTTTCCTGTGCTGCACCTTAGAAAGTGAAAACTGCTCAATGGCCCTAACCCATTGTTCGGCTTCTTCCGGCTCCTTCCGTTAAAAATGAGAGGGTTTTGCCTCAAGAATAGTTCTTCGATCCCGCGATCGGGTTGAGGTGGAGCGGTGGTTGGGGATTATCTTCGTTCTTGTTCGGGATTCTACCCTTCCTCTAGTCTTCCTCGACCTCCGGGTCCTCTTTCCGGTTTCTCCTGAGGCATTCTCGCTATATAAAACATACCATCGTTAATTATTAAACGCTACAACTTAACAAAATAAGGTTTTTATAGCTTCTTCTTAAAGCGATATAAAAGTAAAACAATTCATCCATAAGATAGACAATGTCACAAAAAGGCCCCACTGGGTCAAAATATATGTGGATAGATAACCAAGGTTTGTCAAAAACAAGGTGTCTAACATAGAGAATCATAGAAAATTGAAATAACAAGGTTTCGGGCCCACATGGCCAAAAGAAAATCCAAGTCTTAGAACAATGGTATTGAAATAAAGGAAAGAGCTAGCACACATGCTAGTCATAACAAGACAGATTCTAATTAAAACATCGCCTAAGGTCTCCACGAGTTTCCTTCCTACTCCGCGTCTTCCTCAGGGTCTTCCTCCTCTTCGGAGTCGTCTTCCTCATCCGAATCGTCCTCACGAGGTCGTACTCTGGATGGTCCTGCACCGCTGTTTTCCATCATCGGTATGTCGCGCAGGGGTCCAAAGTTATCCGCGCCGATAAGTCGAAGTTGTGGCGGATCGGACCGTAGCATACCGGCCGGGTCATATCCAGGAAGGTATCTAATACTCTCATCCGCGCTGTCCGCGGAAGGGCTCTTCGCCTTGGTGGTGGTGGATCGGATGCAGTGGTAGGGCGGTAGTGGCGGACGATCTGGTGTCCAAAATCCGCCGGTGGCAACACGGGCCTCCCAAGGCTCTGGGCGGCCGCCTATCCACCTCAGACATCCTACCCTCGCCCACCTGCATGTGGGTATCACCGATCAACCTGCCTCGAACCTCAAGGTACAGCCACCGCGACTCATCACGCCAAGTGTACTCCGTGAGGGAGATAGGTCCCATCGCGCGGCTCCATAGATATCGTACACGTAAGTCGTGACTCACGAACCCAGGCAGATCCCCAATCAAATCATAACCTCGGGAATGCGATAGATGTAGTCTCCCGATACCTCTCTGCATAACCATCCTGTACAAGGGAGTATAGCTAGAAGTCTCTTGATGCCATCGTAGTCGGTTGCGCCATAGGGCCCAAGCGCCTCCACAACCCAAGGTAGTACGCCGTAAACTCACCTAGGTCTTCCCCAAGACATCCAACATTCCCTATAGGTGCGCATCAGCTCCTCGGTGGGGCATGAGGTCCGACCTCCTCCTAGCGATATAGCGATCTCCTCCATCCGCCACGGTAAAAGAAAAAGAAAACTAACGTAAGCCAACTATCGCCATCTTAAAAATGTAAAGGATAGCATAACGAGAAGCAACTAGGCTAGCGCTAACAATTCCATAAGGTAGGTATCATCATAATGTACAATATATATCACAACTTACCTTCTTAGTCTTATCCAAACATATACATATAGCTAATGATATCTTAACATACACTACGAGACCCTTGTCTTATATCACACACTTAAGCTAGAGTTTAACAGACTCTATCGTATTCTGAGACAGAATTAGGATTCTGTTCTTCATAACAAATGAAGATCAGTGCGTTAGAGTACGTAGGTGCAAACCATGCGTAAATCGGAGTCCTAACGAGGGAGATCTGGCTAAAACAAATCTACTGCGCAGTGCAGGAAATTTGCGCGATTGTGCAAAAATATCAATCAAGGTGTATGTCGACGTAATACGTCTATCATCTTCGGGTTCTTAAGTCGAGGCTGCACATCCTGAAGCCGTAAGTGACGTCCATGTCGTGATTTGTGTTGCTGGTCACTTGTGTCGAAGTGATGATGGAGTGCCGACGTCATTCAGCTTAAAGGTTGGGGTCGCCTCGTCGTCCTTCTCGCCGCCTTCCATCGTCCGTGCTCAAGGGTATCATTACTTTCATTCTTCCTATCGCTCTTTGTTCGCATAAGGAAAAGAAGTTCAGATTTCACGCTCTTTCACGATATGTGGGCATGCTCCTTAGAGTCTAAGTTCTTCTCATGATAACACATCATTCATCATAAATAAAAAATCGAAAGTCGGAGAGTGAGGTTTTATTTGCAATTTGAAGTATGATTTCAAAAGACAGTCATGACCAACTCATATACATATTAGAATGAAGTCGCTCGTTTCATGTTGATCATTCGACTTGATACTACCATACACTTCCATCTCAATACTTGAGCAATTGCATCGCTAAAAAAAAAGTTTTTGAAAGAGTTTTCTTTCTCAACTTCAAAAATTTTCATAATAATAATATTCTCAAAGTTCCTCTAACTTGCTCATCATGCGTAAGTTTTCCATTTCATGAGTTTGAGAAAGAAATGCGCTACCTTTTTCCCGGCTGAGCTCGATGTGATGGAGTGTTGAGAGAGTCAAGAGGTTTCTAGAAGTCCAAAGGACTCGATCTGACTTAGAATAAAAGGTCTGGTTTTCAAAGAGCAAAAGCGCTCGATACCACTGTTACTAACCCCATTCCGGACCAACCCGGTTGGAGGCTACTAATACTAGGAGTAGTATTTTAGGGATTACACGGTAAAATAAAATGCATAAGAATAAACTAACATGCTCGAAAGCGTAATATAAGGTGATGTTATAATGTTTTTGAAAAGGTTTAGCCATCTGACCCCAAAACTCGCCCGATCCGATGGACCTCGATAGTTTGTAACATAAAGCATAAATAAAGGGTTTTGAGTATAGCAATGAAAGTGTGTGAATACATATATGACGATATGTATTCAAGGTATAACCCAAAAGTTTAAGTAAATCGGTTTGGGACACGGACTCCTCAACACATCCCCATCATCACCATCGAGCTCAACCCGCACATTTAAAACAAACATGCGTGGCTAAGTACAAGAAATTGTACTCGGTGGACTTATGCCGAAAACATTTGATAATATTTCGATTACATCGCCAATATCGAGTAAGTCACAGTGGTTTTAGTTAAAATGCCTCAGGCTTACCAAATCATTTTCGTCAGAACATACCGCCAGCATTTTCTGGTGTGTATGGTCCGTATCTCATAGTCACAATACATAATAATAATAAATAAATAAACGCCGAGAGTGAGGCCTCCCATCTACGACGCCGTGACCGCCGTAATCCCTGACAAAGACACAAATACTGCAAGCATATGTTAACACAACAGATAGTTCCAACCTTCACGCCAATCCTAGCTGCATTTATCATCCGCACAGACCCGACATTAAAAAGGTGCTACCACAACAATTGATATAATAGTTCCAACTATCTCCACAATTTCTACCCGGCATAACAGATAGATCCATACACAAAACGAAATATTTTTGGTGTAATGCAAGAAACATTTGTTAAACAGTTGTAGGATAAGTGTCAGAATAAACTTATTTGCAATTAACAAGAAAGTCACGCTTTAGTGGGGTAAGAAAAGGCCCACATTTTAAAGGTAAGAAGCCCACCGACTACGGTTCGTTGTAAAGTACTCAGTTCGATCGCTCGTCCAAAATCCCGTCGTTGCGTTCAAGGTCCACACCTTTACGAAAAATGCGAGGCTTTAGTATCGCCGCTCAAGTTTATCGAGACTCGAAAACTTAAGATAACTTTGATATTTCATATCGATGTGAGACTGAATTCCTTAGTGAATTCAATACGCCTCTAATACGATACGATCGACTTTTCTCGCTCCTCGAGATACGCTCAACGATAAGCACGTTTTCGATATATGGATTTCATTTATGAAATCCTTTCTTACTAATGAGGCATCATACTCAAGTAGTATATCTTACGCGATCGACGTATTCATAAACGATAATCGCACGCTTGACTTTGAAAAGTCAACGAAGTCAACATCGGTCAACAAAGTCAATGATTTTGACTTTTAAATAGTAATTTCACTATTTTGCTTTATAAATCGAATTTAATCGATCTGAAAACGAAGTCCTATTCCCATTTATCTTGTAAATCAAGGACTTATAATTATTTTCGCATTTTAATAATTCTTTTATAATTAAAAGCAGATTTTGGTTTTCAAACGTTACAAAGTGAACGTTCGTCTCAAACATAGCAATCTATGTTTATAAAATTTTGTAACATTTGAAAACTGTCCAGAATATTATTTTACCAAAAATTTATAATTAAACAGTTTTAAAAAGGATTTAATATCCTTATTAATTATCGAAATTTTCGATAATTGTCCTAAAAATAGCAAACGACCCTTGAAAAATTTTCTAAACTAATATAGTGTATTATTATACACTATGGTCCAGAATATGAATTTATCAAATTCATATAGTACTGTTTGCTATTTATTTATATATATACATATATAAATATTCACTAGAATTCAAATAAATAGGAATAATCATCCAAAATTTCTAAAATTGATATATACCTATTATAATATCTCAACATCAGTATATAATATTTTCATAACCCATAGTTCATCATAACTATTTATTTCAATATATAATAATATTTTGGTAATTATGAGATAATTACCAAATAAATAGCAAACAATTTCTAAAAATTCTAAATAAATTCCAACATCATTAAACATTATATTATAACATTGTAACATCATAACATCAACCAAACTAATTTAAATCGTCACCATATGAGCTTATGTTGCTCTCGGCTTTTTCGATTTATTTAGCATTTGGTTTTCAAAAATTCCAACAATTATATACTATGTTTATACACTATAGTATAGTAATGTAACATCATAATATTTATCAAAACTAATTAAATCATCACCTTCAAGAGCATATCACTCACGGTTTATTTGATTTAATTTAGTATTTGATTTCCAAAAATTCTAATAATTTCACACAATGTATAAACAATATACTAAAGCATTAATACACCATTGCATGTTCAAAAATAAAATCATACACCAACCTATATAATTTAAATGCTCACGGTAATTTTGTAAAATCAAGTATATGATTTTCAAAAATTTTAATTAAATCATAGAACATATAATCAAGGTTCTAAAGCACTAATATGTCATTGCATGCTTGAAATAAAAATTATACACTAAGATACTTCATACATAGGCTCACGGTATTTTTAAAATTTAAGCTATGGTTTTTCAAAAATTTCTAAATCAATACTATAGTCTTAAATCATAACATAGATCAATAATACATGCTTAAATCATATCAAGAAGTATTCGGTCACCATTTAACATTTTATAGCATTTTCAAAAATTTATATCAATATACACTATGGTTCGAAAATGTCATAAACATGCTAGGCCATTCCAAAATTTCAATATACAACTCCTATGCTCATTTAACATATATTCACAAGTATTTTCAAAATAAAATCCTCAAGAACATATAAATAAACAATGGCTCATGCTCAAGAACACTTAAACAAATATGTATACATATATAAAAACTTTCGAACCCTATACAAATATATAAAACAGTTTCGAAATTTTCAGCATATAGGAGGATAAAAATTGAAGCTAAAGGCCATGTATTACCTTGAGAAGGGTCTAGGATGTCAAGAACACTAAATGGTATCAAGTTTGGGAGGAGAAATGGAGGAGAATAGAAGAGAAAATTTTCTGAAAATGAGGGATGGTGCTCTCGGTTTTGGAGCAGAAATTGGAGAGGATTTGTGAGTTTTTGTGTTTGCTACTTGTGAGAGGAATAATGAATAAGGCAAGAGTCTTGCTACAATATGCCTTCCTCTCCTCTCGATTTTCAGCATGAAAAGGGCAAAATCTGATGCCAATGATGGAGATTATAGTGATGATTAGGCTAAGTAAAAAGCTAAGTCATGCATGGTAGAAAATAGGTGGAGTGCATGCTTGTTGGGAGAGAGATCGGCGCTTGGGGGGGGTTCAAGGGCTGATTTTAATTTCTAATTACACATAATATATGTATTAATCATAGTATAGTTCATAGATATATAATACATGCCAACAAAATAATTAAAACATCACTTATGTAAAAATTTGGAATTACCGATCCAAAATTAGGAAAAATAGGATTAAAAATATAAATTACACCTATTATTGATACTCATGTAATTTTCGTCCCAAATATACATATATATATCATAATACATGCTTTAGATATTAAATAATAGCATAGGATAAAATTATAGCATTAATTAATGCATAAGAAACCCTAATTTCGAAAATTATGTTTCGAAATTCATAAAAATGAATATCGATTTTAATGATTGGAAAACTGATTTCATAGCTTAATAACACTCATATATATCATATTATAAAGTTTAGATATCATAGGATAATTTAATAGTGTCATTTCATGTGAAAACCAAAGTTTATAAACTTAGGTTTTTGAAATTTCAATATCAAATTATCGATTTCAATAACTGAAAATTCGACTTTTAATAATTAATAATACTGAAATTATATAAAATAATAATAGGAAATTAATTATTATAATTTCCGAGCATTAAACTCAATTTACAAATCGCTCTCAGACGCTGACGCTCAAAACGCCTCAAACGCTCAAAATCGACTCATCTCAAATGGTCGCAGAAGTTCACACTTACTAAATAAATATATTCCCTTTAATAAAGGAATTAAGATAGAAATTAATTCCAAGCTTCACCGCCGTAAAATTTCATGAAAAGTCGACGCTCGATACGCTTCGACGTTAAAATATGTCGATTAATCATTTCGTAATATTTCAATCCTTTAATCCACAATCCTTAGTGAATTATTAAAAGGAATTCATTATAACGATATCGTATCGAAATCACAAGATTCGATGTCGTAAAAGATATTATAAAGCAAAACCCTATTTACGGGTTTTGAAAACCAGAATCAGATATTCGCTTTTCGAATATTACATTATTCATTCATCAAAAACCAATTGAATCATCACCTTTGAAGAGCAAAAGCTCACGGCTTATTTGATTTTTAATTGGTATTTGATTTCCAAAAATTCTAACAATTATACACTATGTTTATACATTATAATATAACAATATAACATAATAACATTCATCAAAACAAAATTAAATCATCACCTCAAGGAGCTTCAAGCTCACGGTTTTTTTGATTTAATATAGCATTTGATTTCCAAAAATTCCAACAAAATTATATATCACATAATTAATATACTAAAGCATTAATATACTATTGCATGTTCAAAATAAAAATCATACACTAAGGTATCAAACTATAAAGCTCACGGTATTTATGAAGTTTTATGCATTTGATTTTCAAAAATTCTAATAAATTCATAGAACATATAATCAAGGTCCTAGAGCATTAATATGTCATTGCATGCTTAAAATAAAAATTATACACTAAGGTATGTGCTCTCGGTATTAATAGAAATAAAAGCTAGGGTTTTTCAAAAATTCTAATTAAATTCCTATGAACTCTAAACACATCATAGAACAATAATCCATCCTTAAAAATATATTACAACATTCGGTTCTCATATGAACATTTTATATATTTTTTGAAAAATTATTTTCAAATATGCTCAAGGTTCGAAAATCATATATATATGCTAGATCCATTCAAAAATTTAACAAGCAAGGTCATATGATCATCTAAGCATACATCTCTTATTTTAAAAAATAAAAATCATCAAGCATTGCATATACATCAATAGATCATCCATAAGAACATTTAAAACATACATAAATATATACAAGCATCCGAAACCCACACAAATATACATATATAACCATGTTCGAAAATTTTCATAACAAATGGAGAGGGTAATCGGTACTATGGTATCTCATTTACCTTTGATATGATATGGGATCCAAAGACAAGGTATAGGTACTAAGATTTTGGGAATGAATGAAGAAGAAAGGAGGAGAAAATTTTCGAAAATGAGAGGGGAAGCTCTCGGTTTTTGCTGCAGAAAAATGGGGAGGAGTGTTTTGTGTGTTCAAAAAAATTTGGGAGGAGGATAATAATGAGTGTAATGAGGTTGAAGGGAAGAGTCCCTCCTCTATAATCCTCTCTCTCTCTCTCGGTTCTCTCCCCTAAACAAAAAGAATAATGCAGCCAAATGATGAAGATATAGTGATCATGAGCTAGAGTGAAAAGGGGCTTCATGCATTGGTCAATTAAAAGGTGGAAGTTCATGCTTGTCCATGAAGCATAGCCAGCGCATATATGTGTGTAGGGAGGGTGATTTCATTTTATTTGATCCATAATACAATGTATTAATCCACATATAAATCATAGATATATAATACATGGCAATTAAATAATTAAATTATCACATAGCAATTAATTCGAAAATAGCGAAAATTGCGTGAAAAATAGATACAAAAATATAAATTACACCTATTATTGATATTCATGTCAATACCGTGGTAAATATGCTCATATATGTCATAATATATGATTTAGATAATAATTAATAGCATAGGATAATTTAATGGTATCATTTTATGTGAAAAACCCTAGTTTAAATGATTAGGGTTTTCGAAATATATAAATATATACCATCGAGTTTTTATAGCTCAAAAATTGATTTTAATGCTTAATAATACTGTAATCATATAAAATAATAATAGGAAATTAATTATAATAATTTTCGGATTAATAAACCCATTTTTCAAAACGTCTCTAGACGTTAACGTTCAAAACGTCTCAAAACCTTCGTAATCGACTCAACTCAAAATGGTCGTAGTATGTTCATACTTACTTTAAAAATAATATTCCTATTGATATAGGAATTAACATGGAAATTAATTCCAGGCTTCACTGCTCAGAAAATTCCATAAAATACTGACGTTCGATACGCGTTCGACGTTAAAATAATACTGTCGAACCATTTCACAATATTCTATTCCTTAATTCACAATCCTTAGTGAATATAAAAAGGAATTCGTTATTATAATACTGAATTGAAATCAATATTCGATGTCGTACCGAAATAATATACGGTAAAACCCTAATTTACGGGTTTAAAATACCGTAATTAGACGTTCGTTTCTTTGGAATATTACATTGACTTCGACCTCGGCATGTGCGACCTCGACTTTGACCTCGGCATGTGCGACTTCGACCTCGGCATGTGCGACTTCGACTTCGACCTCGACATGTGCGATTTCGACCTCGGCATGTGCGACTTTGACTTCCATCTCGGCATGTGCGACCACGACTTCGACCTCGGCATGTGCGACCTCGACTTCGACCTCGGCATGTGCGACCCGACTTCAATCTCGGCATGTGCGATCTCGACTTCCACTTCGCATGTGCGATCGCCGACTTTGACTTTGGAAATTTATAACATCGATTTTGGCATCGCCGACCTTGGTAGCCCTGTACCACCGGCATCGGCAACGGCATGCACGACTTGTGTCGGCATCGCCTAACGATCTCGGCGCGAGCGAATTTTCCTGCACCGCGTAGTGATTTTGTTTGACTCGTTCTCTTCGTGTGAACTTCGATTTACATCGGTTTTTACCACGTGCCCCTAATGCACTGTAATTTATTTCTTATGAAGGACCAAATCCCTGATTCCCATTCCAGAATTTACGAGAATCAGTTGAAGTTAGTTCTATGATTTGTATAAAATGAGAACGTTATAGGATAAGAATCTTAGAATGTTACTAAGAAAGTAAGATTTCGATGAATACAAGTAGAGCCACGACGTACGTGAGAACCTTTGTTGATGACCTATTACGAGTATATAAGGTTTCAAATTATATTCATTACCCAATTTCTATCATTGAGTTTAACTCTATGACCTAGTCCCAATTGAGAAATCATTTGAGTTTCTCACTTATTCTGAAGGAAATTTATAACCCAAAGAATTATAAAGTGTCCTTTAAAACCAAGCCTCAGTGTGATCGAGAATATAATTGTGACGGTCCGCCAGCCCATATGACCAAAGAAATCTCAGTAGTCGTCATTCTGGTCTTCGGACCCTAGATCCCAATTATTCAGTCCAAAGAGCATATCGATTCAATCATTAAAAAGATGCTATTTTGATTTGTGAGACAGTACCTCTTGTAAGTAGTCGTGACAATTTCTCCTCGATTCTTGAAACCATCTAGTATGATGAATGTTGACTTACCTTGACACCTAAGTGCGAATTAGTAAAGCAATAAACATCAGCATGAAATAGGTTGACTTCTTAGTCACCTAAAAGTTTCAGATCAGTAAAGTGATCGACATCAAGAAATTATGATGTAAAGAAAATCTCGATGAGACGAGATATTTTTCCTATGATACACATGGATGTGATGATCCTTGATGGGCTTTACAAAGATTGATAACAGTGAAGTTATACCTTTATATGACTGTTATGATAATAAAGTTATGAATAAGATACTCTTTAGCATTGAATGCAAGAGTAAATGTAAAGAAAAATATATGATATCCGGAGGGATATAATTTCCCCTCATTATGTCATAACGAGAGAGATTACAACTTATCTTTAAGATAGTTGATTGTCCCTAAAACCTCGTTAGTAGGTTGGACATGTTTAAAGGAATGAAGATGCATGCAAGATATTCTTTTCACAGAATATATATATATAAAGAAAAGATAGCATCTCAGAAAATTAAATCTCTCGCTTTATACCTCAATCAATGAGATTATGCTTGAGCATAATCGATTCCAAGTAATTGAGACTTGGCTAAACAGACGACAATGAGATTGAGAGATCATAATCCTTGAGATTGTGTGAACGACTAGGATAGCCCTAGTATGTAAATCAAGTATGGAGAAAATATCTCCAAAGCCAAGACATGGTAATGAGATGCTTGGAAATTAAGTTATGGTGTACGAATGTACTACCTTACCAAGCCATACGATAATAATGACGGTTCTAACCCTGAATGTGAGAACCGAAGTATAACGAAAGTAATATTACTTTCAGATACCATGTTCAAGAAAAAGGGACAAAAGTCAAAATAACTGAAGAAACTATGAGCTATACAATTATAAGATAGCCCACGACATGATATAAGCTTCAGAGACATATGACTTCGATAAATAAGGATTTCCCTTGAAAAGAGTTAAAGTAAGGATAGATGAGAAATATATTCCTAAGATCGATAAAGTGAAAAAGAGAATTGAATTATTCATACTGGATTAGGAATGAATGATAGTGATAGAGACATGATGATCTCCACGACAAGATTTAATTATCAAAATATCAATATCAAAGGATAGATTAATGTAGACCTAACCATGAATGCTATTGGTAAAAGCATAACGGTACTGATACCCGAGAAGTATAGGGTGAATGAGGCAATAGAAGGCCATAACAAGGGAACATAATGTTCCAATGGAAAGGATAATGACATATGAAATAGATGTTTACTTGAATAGACGGGAACACCGTAGACCAAAGCCTATACTTCACACAAAAAACTGAACGAACAAAACCAAGAAGGCCTGATAGGTATGAGAAAGATTTCTCGGCATACCTATAATAATTTCTTTACCTATAATATTTTGTTCGATATGGGTGCTTCATGTTCTAACATCGCACGAGTATGTGTAGAAACGATAGAACCTAATTCGGAATAACCGAATCAAGAAATGAAAATTTCTTCACCTATATGAGAATTATAGCCGTCGCAAGTATTGTAAAGGCTTAGAATTGGACCTAGGATCGCCTAAGGTTCTATCCAATGATTTGGATCATTATATCTATGTGGAACGTAGATATAATTCTAGAAACAAGAAGTTTCGGAGATGGCTGTCATTCATGTGATTAGTGACCTGGGCCTACTCTCTTCGTTAGAGATTTTACGCAACAGGATATTAGTACCCACTATTTTGCTTGTGCGAATAAATTTAGAGCGATATACGACTGAAGGTGTAAAACGTAAAATGAGTGGTAAGATAAGTGTCATGAGTCGTGACGTAAGTTGTCTACAAGTTATATATGTCTTAAAATGTTTAATTCTTTAAGAGATCCTTCTTGTTTAAAATTCCCTCTATTGCTTTGATTTAAGTCTGACTTATCTAGCAATATCCGCTGACGTATGGCGTGAAAAGGAATAATACGGTAAGAAGATAACCACAAGGCCTACAAGCTTAGAACTCACACAAAGTATCGACTCTTTTATTATAAACCGGACATGGATTTAGGGCAGCTCGAGGAATTTCGCACCTTTGAAGGATGCTCGTAACTATGGAGTTACGGATGAGGATGGTATCCAAAGGTTTATTCGTCGCTTGCCAACAGATCGGCAAAAGTTTGCAAAAGAAGTATCAAGAGAATATCTTCCGCATGTAGAAAATTCCAAGACTCAGGCGTACTTACCAGATTTGTCAATCGGCTCAAGCATACATATTATGCGTATGGAACGGCACCGATGAGCACTTGTCCTGGTCCCCGGCAAGTTTCACATCATTATATAAAGGAATGGTTGTACCCTGATATTCCAAACGCCGCCCCACGTCCTGTGCCGCAAATTATACCTGAAAGGGATGAGAATGGCCAAAGGACTGGATCTTACCGCCCTCGCGGATTAGGAGAATTACCGTTACCAACACAACCATACTTTCTGATAAAAGCAACACAAACTGCATCAAGAAGAAACAGGAGCGGTTAATTCTAGCTCTCTGAAGGAAATAGATCATCGGAGGTATGAAGCAAAAACGTACCTGGAGAAAGGCAAGTTTCCAAGGGAGGAGTACGATTCGATGAAGGCCACTCAGAGACGTAGAATCCCATGATGATATGAGACTTATATGTAGATAATGGTTTATGTGGAAAATTGTAATACCTCGATTATTTAAACGCCTAATTACGATATTAATTTCGTAAATTAGAGTATTATTATAATAATTTGATTATTAATATATCGAATAATGATTTCGATTATTGTTGGAATGATAAATTCCTATATTTTGTTCACAAATGAATGTGAATTGAGAAATACGAATATGTAACGATTTCAACTAGATATTTCTCGTCGATTATGTATCGATATTTTAATGCTCATGATGTTTTCTAAGTTTTTAAGCTCAGAATTTAATTCCATTATTATTGGAATAAATTAATAAAGTGATTACAGCTTTATTTCGACCATTTTGATATGAGTCGATATTTAACGTTTTGAGACGTTTCAAACGTTAACGTTTAGAGATGACTTGAGAATCAAGTCTAACGATCAAGGAATTATGATATTTAAATTCCTATGATTATTTTACATAATTGGAATATTATTTAGCATTGAAATAATGCTAGAAAATTTTGGAATAATATTTTTGATTATTTAAGATTCTCGAAAACCCTAAATCGAGAATTAGGGTTTCCTACCTTTGGATTGATTCCAATAATTTTTCCTATGATATAAATTATCATCTAGGATATATATTATGCTACATATCTACTTATAGCATGAAAATGAATTTTTGGGCATTAATTTTTTGTAAATGCCGAGAACTTCCTATTGTTTTTAACATAGGATTATTTTATTTTTGATCATCCAATTTGTGTTATTTCTTAAGTGTATTATTAATACACACTTACCAAGTAAAATTTGTAGATAAATTATGTCTAGCATTTTGCTATGTGAAATAGCCGATATTGTTGACCCTATGTACACAAATTAAAGCTTGATTTTCTTTACACTTGAGCACAAAATTTTTGGGATAAAATATACACTTGTTAATACAAGCCAAAAATCTGAATTTTCACTCTCACACACACACATGAAAGTTGGCGGCAATAATGCTATATGTGAGACAAAATTTAATTTGTTGATTTCAAAACCTTTTTACAAGAATTTAATGCTTGTAAGAAGATTTTTTATTGTGATCTAAGCTTTGACTCTTCAATTCATTTTTGTGTCTTGTTTAATTTGAGAGGACCGAGAGTGTATCAAGTGTGGTGTGCATTTCATTCTTTTATTTGCTAAGTATATTAATATGTCTTGAAACACAAAACACTTCACCCTTCATTTCATTTCCTCCTTTCTGCCGTAAGTTTCTCAAAGAAAACCAACCATTTTTCTTCTTCAATTCTCTCCTTTTGTTTGAGTTTGATTTATCCTACAACCGATCGACTCCGATAACGAGGTTAGAAATCGAACAAGCTTCGATAAAACCTATCTTTTTCAATAATCCTACGGTTTAAATTATTATTTTAGCATATATTAATTGTGTAATAAATCATGCTAGCATGTTATAAGCTTAGAAATTATGTTACATATGTTAATATGTGCATAGATAATTTATTTCCTAAGCTAAGAAATTTATTTAAATCATTTTGATGATGCTCGAAAATTGCTAGGATGATTTAGATGTTGGATTGTTGATCTATAGTGTTGTGTGCATGTTATTAAATTGAGAATTTTTGGAATCCATTTGCTTAATTTTATAAAACTACCGAAAATGATGAAGAAATATTAGGTTGGTTTACAATTTATATTCAAGTGATTTTATAACACATAAATGTTGTAGAGCCTAAAGTAGGTGTTATAGGAATTTACAAGGATTTGTAGAAAATATATAATTATATGTTTGAGGAAGGACCGAAAGCTATGAACAATGATTCATTGATGTAGGATTTAATTATGTTGGAAATTATGCTAGATTAATGATATAGAATGAAGTTTAGGCCTTGTATAATTTAATTGGAATTTTAGGAAATTATTTTGATAATTTTTGGAAAAATTTCGAGACCCATAGTGTTTGGTTCTATGGTTTGTATAGTGTTATTATATGATATTATGATGTATTAGTGCTATATGATAGCATATAATAAGCATAGTGTAATTTTATAGGATTTTATAAAATTATTTGGTTTGAAATACCAAAGTAGCCGTGAGCTACCTATGATGATTCTATGATGTTTTGTTTAATTTTATTAAACTTTAATATTTGAGACTTGTGTATAATTATTAGAATTTTTGAAAATTTATCGATAAAATTTTATAAAACCGTGACCTATACTATGTATATAGGTGAGTTCCAAATTTTTCTATAGTGATATTAATACATATTAATGATCATAGTGTAGAATAATAAACTATATGAATTTAGAGGAATTTTTGGAACAAGTTTGAAAAATATTGTGTTATAGCCGTGAGCTATGTTGTGGAATTAAGGAATTTTAATTCCTTTTTAATCAAGTATAATAATTTATTATATGTCTAAAAATTATATTAGACATAATTGAATTTTTGAGAATTATTAAACATAGAATATTATGTTTACGATGAAACGTTATATTAAATAACGTTAAAAGCATAAATAATGCTTAAAGTATTAAAAGATTAATATTGAAAGAAAATATTAATCAAGTTTATCGATTTGCGTGAAAAATCGAGAATTGAAAAGAAATCGATTGAAAATCGATTTATATTGAATTTATTCATTAAAATGGGATTTATTCAAGATTTATAAAGAAAAGTCAAAATAGTTGACTTTCGAAACTAACGAACGAAATACGTTCGTTAAATACGCTAATACGCGAAAAATGTATTACTTTTATTTGAATATCTCAATTGTGAGAAAAGATTTCGAATTGAAATCATTTTATCAATAACGTTATTATATCGCTCATTATTTAACCTAAAAGGTTAAAATGAGGACCGAGATCATATTACGCTCTCTCGATATACGAGAATTATTTTTATTGAAATACGATAGAAACGACGATAAAGTTTATTAAAACTTGAATTATTATATTATTTATCAAAGTTGAATGAACTTTGAAAATCTCAAAAGCGTGCCAACTTGCTAAACGTAAATTTTGCGTAAGGTGGGACGGAAAGCTCACACGCAACCGAGAGGAGAACACGCGATCGAAATTCAAGTTCAAAAGTAAAGGTGGGCTTTACTATACTCAAACCGGTAGAATTTACCAAATGATTTATTTATGATGCTTTATTGCAAGCAAATATTTATGAAATTATTTATTTAATTACCCGCCCAAATGTTTATGTTTTACGATGTATCCAATCCATGATTATTGATGCATAATGTTGGGTAACTCCCACTTTATGACATGCTTGAATTGTATTCTTGGAAGTACCCCAAGGATGATGGAGAATTCGTATCATGTCTTGAGACGGTCCGGATTTTGTGCACCGATTATTTTGTGATTGTGTGCCGAAAGGGTGCTCGGCGGTCACGCGCCTGTGAGAGGAGGCCTCCTCCAAATAAGTAGGAATTGTTGTGGAATGAATTATCGTGGTGGATATGGATCATACATACAAGGAAAATGTCTCACAGTATTTAATCTTTATGGAAAATGAAAGAAAATATTTAGTAAGCACGAGTATTTCAAATTAAAACCTCGTGTATTCCGTGATGGGCGAGTAATTCAAATGTGATAAATTATTTTGGCATGAGCCACCGAGTGCAATCTTGTACTCACCTCGCATATTTGTTTTAAATGCAGGAGTTGAGCGAGATGATGGATGGAGACGTGTCGGAGCGGTGGAACCCCTTTTCAATACGATATACATTAGAAACTTGAATACACATCGTCATATGTGTATTCACACGCTTTTCCGCTGCAATTCAATTAATTTATTTTATGATGTTGTTAGTTGAATACGCCCGTAACATATGAGTTCTTGTATATATATTGGTTAAAGCTTTCTTGATTATTATTCAAGTATTAGCCCCCGCTAAATCGCACTTAGGATTTAGGGGCTGTTAAAGTAGTATCGAGCGTTCGCTCTTTGAATCCAAAACCTCTTTTCGAGTTAAGTCTAGATTGAGTCACTAGACTTCTAGAGGTCACCGACACCGCCGACACTCCATCACATCAAGCTCAAATCGAAAAGGTAAATTATTTTCTCATCTTTAAAAAGAGAAGTTTGAAATTATGAAATCATTGGTCGATAGACCAATGATTTGGTATCGATAGAACATTATCGACAAATGATTTGGTGTCGATAGAACATTATCGACAAATGATTTATGAATTTGATTTGTTGTCGATAGAACATTATCGACAAATGAAATGAAAAAGGTTGTAAATAACCATGATTTATTGATTGATGGATTATTGATTGAAATTTTTTTTCGCAAGAAATGCGTATGTTTGAAACGAACTATGTTCGTCATATTTGAAATTTTATTCTTCAATTCTCAATATTGTTTTGATTAATGATTATGTCATCCCAAATGAAAGTTATGAGGATTGATAGAAAGTCGTTGGTTCGCCACCAACGTATGATAATGTCATACGAGAATGTATTGACAAATTTTTTTTGGGATAAAATGTTTGAATTCATGTAAATCAATAGAAATTTTATTGATATGAATATTTGAAAAGTTTATTTCAAATCCCAAAGATGTTTACGATGGGTATGTTATCCCAAAAGAACGTAGACTGTTTAAGACGCATGATCCCAATTGCGAAAGAACATAGGAAGATGAATTATTAGAATTTATTCCATCCTGAGAATCTCGAATTGATAGACGAGAAGAAAATTCAAGCTCAGAATTGGAAAAGATGTCAAGAAAATGAATGTCACTATGCAATAAGTGACACGAGAATGATCATTTTATTTGGAAGTTCACGATGATTTAAACTCCAAATCATCTTTGACTCTTCGTTGAAAACGAAGTAAAGATATGATAAAAAAAAATAAAATTCGTTAGAGTCAGTTAAAGACTGAACTCGCGATCATGTTCAACCTTGAACTCGACTTCGGCTTCGGCACCAGCATGTATAATTTTGACTTCGCTTTCGGTCAGTTCAGTCCGACCTCAGAAGTCTAGTCCGACTGGCAAAGGCGACTTCGGTTGGTCGACCTCGGCTGTTCGACCTTGTCAGTCCACCTCGGCTTCGAGCTCGGCAGATGCGAGCCCGGTGGGTATGAGCTCGGCTTATGATCTCGAGCACGGCAGGTGTGACATCCACCTCGCCAATTTATCTTGACCTCGGTCAGATCACCTCCACCTCGGAAATCAACCTCGGCGTCGACCTGTACACCTTTGGCTTTGATATCGGCATTATCATGTACGACTTCTGCGTCGACATGTACGACCTCATATTCGACCTCGGCTTCGAATACGACCTCAGCATGTACGACCTCGGTATCGGTATGCACAACCTCGGCATCGGCATCACCTACGACCTCGACCTTGACAACTAAGATTATAACTGTCACGACCCGACTATATAATTACTTATTTAACTAAATAATCAAGCCGTGACTGGATTAATTCACGAAAATCTTTCAATAAAAGAGTGGTTTAGAAAATAAGTTTTGGAAACAAACGGACAATATAACGTTTGTAAATAGAGTAAGTCAACCTGTACTCAGAAAATTTCCAACAACGACCATATCCACAAACGAGAACACAACTTCAAAATATATACATAGAGATTTTTGAAATATTTACAAGGCTTAACAAAAGTATAGATTCACGTTCTCAAGGTATCAGCGGAAGACTAATGAATGTCATGTGTGAAGACATGACACTCAACCACAATAGTTCACAGTACGAAAAACAAAATAGCTATTTTGCTCAGTTCCAAGCCACACCTCTTCCATGCTCAACCTGCAGCATAAAACACTTATCGGGTGTGAGTATAAGAAGTACTCAGTGGGTAAATGCTATCATAATATTCAAAACTTATAACCTTGTTCAAATAAACTTTTCTTTCAAATGATTTTTAGAAATCAACAGTTTATTTGTTCATAAGAAACATTTATCTTCATAACATATCACCACAATTCCTTTTAAACATACCGGCATAACATACCCGAGTTGGTCCCGAATGATCAAAACTACGGTCATACCCTATCTACGTCATTCGGTAAAGGGAAGTAGGCCTCCTCCCCAGTACCATGGCCGGCCTACCTGAGCAAGCTCACAGCCATCTACCTGTGCACAGTAATTAACATCTTCCTACCGCAGATAGGTAATTGCCGTCATACCCACAATGTGGTAAAACATTTAGCATAATTATCATGTGGTGATCAAATGCTTTCACAAGAAATCAAGCTCATAAAATATCATGGGTTTGCTTCATAATAAAGTTAGTAATGCATTACCCACCTCGACGCTCACTCCAAGACGCTCGATTCTTCGCTCTTTACTTCCCGATTCCCTCTGCTTGATCCTTGTAACATAAGATTATTATTGACTTTAGTAATCTTTCTTACTTATTTATACCATTAGTAATCAAGTAATATTTAAAACGTCTTATGCACATCAAATTCTACCAAATTTCTGCAACAGAACATCTGTAATATGTATAGCCCAAACACACCAAACTACACCAATCTTATCCCAAACTCCTCAATATCATCATCATATCATCAAACATACACTTAAGAACCTTATACATGAGTAATATCATCCAATTCAACGTTAATCGCCTAAAGCGATTTAACTCGATATATATATATATATATATATATATATATATATATATATATATATATATATTTCAATATTTGAATATCTACAACCCATTAAACATCAAATATCATATAATTATACTCAATTAACATCATTAATCATAAATTCATGATCTAATCAATCATAGATCAAATATATCACCTATAAGTATAACATTAGTTTAAACTTTAATTTTATAACTTTTGATATTTATGTTCAAAAATTCCTATAAATTCTACTTAGGCATTATTTTTATCATAGATCTCAAATATCAATTCAAACATATCAAATAAAATCAAGAAATCAAAGTTCAACATATACCCTTCATTTTCAAAATTTAGGATATTAGTATATGGTTGAATTAAATTCTATAAATTCATTTTATACATCATTCATATCCCTAAGCATAAATATCAAGTTAAATTGATCAAGAAAAATCAAAATCATTAAGTTCATACACCTTAGATTTTCAAATTTTCAACTATTAAACATGCATGGTTTAATTTTAATTTCTTCATTTATATGATGTTTATAAGCATTCCTAAACATATATTTAAGCTTAATTCAATCATATCATAGCATATAAATCATATTCAAAATTTAGGGTTTAGACCATTCTTTAATTTTTCAATTTCATGAATTTAAACAAATTAAATCCATAACACATGTTAATCTAACTCTATAAACATAATTAAATCAATACATCTAATAAAATTTAAACAAATCATCCATAGCTAACACTTTAAAATTTTTGAAAATTATAAAGGGATAGAACATGCTATTTTGAAATTTAAACAATAAAATTATTGATCAAATGAGGTATTTACCTTGCTAGGATTAATTCCCCTTTAATTCCAAGTCTAATTGTATGGTAAAAGTGTAGATGAAATTTTTAGTGTGTGTGTAGTGTGTGTGGATCGAGTATTTTGAAGAAAAATAGGGAAGAAGATGATTTATTTCTTATGCTAGGTTTCTAGATACTTTATTTACATTTAATTTGAATTTAGAACAAATTCCATAGTAATTATGCACTTATTTCTATAAAATTATAATTGCACCTCAATTTTTGCTAATAAATATTTTCTAACTTATTTAATTAAATAAAATTTTATGTATAACAATTTATAAGATGTAATGCAACTTAGATTCATAATTTAATTTAGATACCTATTATATAATTTAAATCCCTTTATTTAATAAAAAAACAATTCATTCTAATTAAGCTTCTTCAATTTTTCGAAAATAGCATAAATAAATTCATTAATCACTAATTATTGCTAAAATAAATTTATTCACATAATTTAATAACTTGAATAATAATTCTCTCATTTTATACTAAAATATCCAAATAAAAATAATTAAAGCATTTGATAGCTCAATTTCAATAAATAGTATTTTTCATGCAAATATACACTAATAATTCAATTATCACACATAATTCACTTTTTATCCTAATTAAACTCATTTCTAATAAATCTCTATATTTTTCCCTATTATATATTCAAATTTTAAATTAATCGAACTCATATCGATTAATATTCTAATATATCAATTTTATGAATTCTTAAGTGCTTAAATAGCTTTTAAGCCTTTAATAATACTTAATTAAACTTTATTAATTACTATAAAATTTTCGGCTACTACATTCCTCCTTAAAAAAATTTCGTCAAATTTTCGCATCAGATTAAACAAGTTTGGTACTTTTCTCTCATTTGATCTTCCAATTCCCATGTTACTTCTTCTGGACCATGATGTTTCCATTGAACTTTTACTAAAGGAATAACTTTATTCCTTAACTTCTGTTCTTTGCGGTCCAGAATGCATTCGGGTCTTTCTTCATAGCTCAAATCAGTATCGGGAACTATCTCATCATAATGAAGGATATGTGTTGGGTCATACACGTATTTTCTGAGTTGGGAGACATGGAAAACATCATGTACGTTAGCGAAGTTAGGTGGCAACGCTAACCTATAAGCTACAGGCCCGATCCGTTCCAATATCTCGTAAGGCCCAAGAAATCTTGGTTTGAGTTTCCCTTTTATTCCAAAACGGTGAACTCCTTTGGTTGGGGAAACTTTAAGGAAGACTTTGTCCCCTGTTTCAAATTTCAATTCTGTACGACGATTGTCGGCGTAGGATTTTTGTCTGTCTTGAGCTTCTTTCATTCTTTGTTTTATTTGTCGTACGATTTGGACCATTTCTTCTATTGCTTCATGGCCAAGAATCTTCGCTCTCCCACTTCATCCCAATATGTAGGTGATCCGCATTTCGCCATAAAGTGCTTCGTAAGGAGCCATGCCGATTGTAGCTTGATAACTGTTGTTGTAAGCAAATTCGATCAATGGTAGAACTTGTTCCCATTGGTCTCCCCGATCAAGCACCACTGTTCTGAGCATATCCTCCAGAGTCTGAATTATTCTCTCGGTCTGACCGTCTGTCTGCGGATGGAAAGCAGTACTAAAATTCAACCGAGTACCCAATTCTTTTTGAAAAGAAGTCCAAAACCGAGAGGTGAATTTGACATCACGATCCGAGGTGATTGAAACCGGCACTCCATGTAGATGAACAATTTCTCGAACATAAATCTGTGCCAACTTATCTGCTCCATATGTTATCGAAATTGGAATGAAATGGCGCTCTTGGTTAAACGATCAATGATTACCCGTATAGTTGTTGGATTTGTATATCGAAAGCGCTTTGGTTGAGCTTGTATACAATGTTTCCTCGTTACCACTATTACAATCTCCTATCCGATTCAATACTTGATTGCATATATCCGTGTCCCCTTATCTCATATATAAGTTAGATCATACAAGGTGTAGAAGATCACGTAAGTCCGTATGATTGGTCAAGCTTAATGAGATATAAAAGTTTCACACCGAGACGACTTAAGGACGAGTTGTCGGTTTAGGCCGCAGATAGATAAGAAGTGACTGACTTAGTTGCTTGTCTATGCCGGTACGCCTCGACGTATCAAGGATCACAAGGAGATGAGTTCTTCTTTTCGACCGCCGTGAAGAACCAAGATCTCGGTGACTTACGATGATCTAAACCTCGATAAGGTATTAGGTGAGTATGAGTTGTCGACCATCACTTTGACTTGTTATGAGTGAGGGTTATATGTTCTAACCCAAGATTCTCCGCATCTGGGTGGTGGCGTTGTCAGATGTCACGCTAGTTATCTCAGACGAGTCACCGATCCGCTAGGATGATGACGCCCCTTAAGGAGCTCAAAGGTTTATTGTACTAAACCCCGCAGTTGAGTTAGCTCAAGTACAATAATAAGGTTGAGTGGTACTACTTAAGGAAATAAGGATATTAATCGCTTAAGCAATGATTGCTAGAAATGATTAATGGACGCTCGATATCTTAAATACGGGATTCAGAATGTCAAGTGCAAGCCCGACTCAACTTCGGTAATAAAGGGTAAGTCAACATTCTTCTCTAGTGGCATGATCGAATGTTTATAAATTAATTTATGTTCGGGTCGAACATAAGATAATTAATTTATTTGAGGCCCATCTTTATTCCTTGCATTTGATCCTGGTCGGCCCATCCAGCCCGTAGTCAGAAGAAAATCGGCGCCCGTGTCCTCTCAAAGGAAAGATTTTATTCTCTTTATCCCACAAGGATATAATTATATTTATGGAATATGCATAGATCCTTTCCATATAAGATTATGGTAATAATCTTGAGAGTATGGAAATAATCCTAAGAGTATGGAAATAATCCTAAGAGTATGGAAATAATCCTAAGTGTATGGTAATATTCCATATAGGATTATGGTAATATTCCATATAGGATTATGGTAATATTCCATATAGGATTAAGGTAGTGCATTATAAATATAAGGTATGAGATAATGTCTAAGGCATGCTCACATATTACAACACAATTTCGGTATTCTCATCATATTGAAGAGAGAAATTTCGTGAGTTTTGAGAGGTCATGGGTGATTTTCCAAGCATTCTCCATAGATCGCCCTCACTCGACGCTGGAGATTGGGCATCCGGATACACCCGTAAGGTCAGCACGAGTCTCGACCGCTCGATCCGCTCATCCCGCTCAACCACCTCGACAGATCCAAAGGTAAACACGTGAAAACCCCTACGTGTTGCGATTTAATTATATAGACGCATGCTAGGTTTATAATCAATGTATGGTGAATTAAACACCCAAGATGGATCCTCGGGGCGAGGGTTAACATACGTTTTCCCTACACTGGTATCGAGCCCGATCGTAATCTCGGCTGGCTGGATTAATTCACGTTTGATTATTACGTGCGTTATTATAATTGTGGATTTGTCGTTCATCGTGGCTCGTTTGTTTTGTTGGTTTTGTTTTTACACCACGAGAAAATCCGTGGTTAGATTAGATTTTATTATGTAAATCTTATCTGTAAAAGAAGAACGAAGACGAACGAACGAAGAACGAAACGACGGGAAGAACAGGGTTCTCGGCTGTCTCTGGGTGGTTTCTCGCGAGCGAGTCTCGCGGTCGCTAGGGCGATCGCGAGGGCTGCGGGCGACGGGGAGCGCGCGTTCTCGCGCGAGATCCCTGGCGCTTAGCGAGCGAACTCGCGGTCGCGAGGATTACCCGCGAGGGCGCCGCCGCCGCGAAGCAGAAGCGGGCGACGGGCGCGCGTCGCGCGAAACCCGGCCATGAGCGCATCTCGGTCGCGAGGTATGGCCGCCGGGCGACGATGTCTCGGCAGACGCTCGCGCTGGGCGTGGCCGCACGCGCAGCCGACGGGTCGCGGTCGCGTTAGCGATCGCGAGGCAGCCCGCGAGAGCGCTGGCGCGGCGGCGCGCGAGGCGGGCGCGGTCGGGCTTTGCTTTCAGCGCCGCGCCAAAGACATTTTGGGCCGACCCACCCTGCACCTTTTTTCAGAGATTCCGCCCGTGCCCGCACGCGAGGCCCAATTGTTGAATCCGTCCGTGCCCGCACGCGAGGCCCGTCAAGTTTAAATTGCACTTTGTAAATCTATGTAATAGATTAGATTTAATTGTGCGTGTTTCACGATTGGGCCGCGATGAACGCTTTTATTTTATTTTTATCGCTCATATGCATGTCGTGGATGTTTAAATTATGCAAGAGCATGTTATGTATGTTTAAATTACGCTGACAAACCTTAAGTGTTTTACGAATCGACGCGCATAGTAAGCATGCTAGGTTTATCGCTTATCAAGCATATTTTAGAATTTCATGAGCATGTTTTACATGTCGAGTTCTATAGAAAAGCATGCTAGATTACGTGATCCGCATGGACAAACCTTTGAATAAAAAGACTAGCAAGCAACCCGACAAATTAATTTTTCAAATTAAAATGTCAAGACCTCCACTTTGATCTCTAAACAAAGTGAGACGACCGTGAGTAAACGCCCACACGCGGGCTTGCTTGCACTGCTTATCATAAGTTTGTTAGATGAGATTCTAAATAAAACATTTTAAATCTATTGAGAAGTGGGAGTTTCATGTAAACGCCCACACGCGTGGCTTGTATGTGCGATTTTCATGAGTTCTCTAGAGATAGATATAAAATGAGGTAACAAAAAATTTGAATTGGAAGCTGTATGGTCCGAGTGAGTATACCAATTCTAAGAATTCATCTTTCGTTAAAATTGTGGTCATTGCTTAGACATCACCTCAAGTACAACTTCCGCCAAGTCCTTCTTGCGATAGTGATGTGGTCTAGTAAGGTCCAATCATTAATTTCATTTGTCATAAGGATAAGTTGACATGGATTGAAATTAAACGACTAAAAGGTATATTTTAGTCCGGTCGAGGGGTTCATGTAAACGCCCACACGCTGGCTCGTATGTGGAATTCCTCGGGCGATTGGAGGTTTCAATTAATATTGTTTTATCAAAAGGTTACAATATTATTGATACGTAATTATTTGGCGATCGATGCTTATGTGTTTACATTATCGCTTCGTATATGTCTCTTACGCCGATTATCAATATGCTCGCACAAAACTGCTATCCGTCCAAATTTTATCGAGTGGAAACGAAACATTGTGAATGTTCTCACCGCCAAGAAAATTTATATATACTCACTACACCTCGTCCCAAACCTCTAGACGATTTATCCATCGATGAGGAGCGCAAGGAGCACGAGAAATGGGACAAATCAAATAGAATGGCGGCGCTTCTTTGGTCACCATGTGCGTAGTCCTGCAACCCAAAGATCAAGAGATGGATGATGCAGCCACGATATGGCTAAATCTCATGAAATTGATGAGAGTCGGACGTAATCGCTTGTCATAATTTGACAAAATTAATTATGTCAAGTTCTATGAAGGAAAGCGATTCATCTGCATGACCATGTAGAGCGATGATCAATCTCTTCTGAGAGCTCGAATTGGTTGGAGGATATATTGATGACGAGTCGAATCGATATGATCCTCAATTCTTTGCCCAAGTCTTTGATGACTTTCGTTATGGAGTAGTCCTTTATGATAAGAGTTATACTCTAGATTCATTGCAAGAGGACTTAGTAACGAAGAAAGCAAATGAGCAGCAGTGCACAAGCCAAAGACGCACCTCTAGGAAGACCACCGCTTTATCGAAGATGAAAAGGAAAGTGGAATTCTAGAGATGCTAAGGCTAAAGAAAAGAGGGAGTAATATAAAAGGCTCTACCACGGTTTGAAAAGCCAAAGGAGAAGGGCAAATGCTTCAAGTGCGTGAGACTAGGCATTGAAGGCCAAGTGCCCTATGCTCATGCTCAAGGTACGCTATCGCTTTAGTAACGAAACATGATTGGCGACTTGTTCTACCCATACTGGGTAGTAGATACGGGCGAATCGATCATGTTTGTTACACCTGCGTGGGTTCCCGCGGACAAGGGAGTCTGTTTGATGGCGAGATAACGATTCCATGGGCAACGCGCGAAAGTCAAGCTATTGCAGCTGGAGATGTTTTTTATGTTTTGGGACAACAGCTTTAGTTTTGAAAGACGCTTTATATGTGCCGGATTTTCTGGGAACCTTGTTTCGCTTTCAAATTATTTACTCATGGATATTCGTTATTTTTGATAGTGGTGTTTCTATCATAAGAAATGACGGTTATCCGTGTTGACTTTATATAATTCGCTTATACTTTTCTCGCAAAACATAATACCTATAACTATGTCAGATCTTCATCAAACCCTAAAAGAGAAAGTTTTCTTCAAGAAGATGTCTCTACTTTTCTCTCGGTATCTTAGATTAGGTCACATCAATCTAAATAGGATCCAAAGACCGGCTAAGAATGGAGCATTGGGTAATCTCACGGTTACATCCGCTCCCACCGCGAACTCAGATGAAGGTAAGATGTCGACTGCACCTTCAAAGCGAAGGGTTATAGAGCCACGTAAATGTTGGAGTTAGTCCATTTCGACCTGTGTGGACCGATGTCCACACAAGCTCGTGGAGGGTACGGTATTTTGTCACTTTCATCGACGACACTAAGGTACGGATACGTATACCGCTTCACCGCGAAGTCCGAATGCTTTGAGAAATTCAAAGAGTTTAAGGCGGAAGTGGAGACGGTTAGGTAAAGTATCAAGTCATCTGCTCGATCGCTGTGTAATAATACCTCAAGAACGAAGTTTATGGACTATCTAGTGAAGTGTGGGATTACATCCCAACAAGATTTCACCGGGCACACCACAAAGAAATGGTGTGTCAAAGCCAAGAATAGGACTCTTTTGGAAATGGTTAGATCTATGATGAGTTATGCTACATTGCCTATTTCGCTCGGGGTATGCCTTAGAGACGACGGCATACTTGCTAAATCTAGTACCGCCCAAGTCACCGATAAGACCCCTTCGAGTTGTGGTTCAAGAAGCCCGCTTTAAGCCACATAAGGATATGGGGCCCAAAGACACGTGCCGAACAAGAAGGTCGACAAGTTGGAGGCTAGATCCGACGCAAGGTCGTTTATCGCTATCCTAGAGGAACGAAGGTGGTTTATTCTATAGTCCTAGGATCAAGGTCATTATTAGAACTAATGCCCGATTCTTAGAAGAGGATTATATGAAAATCAAAAGTCCAAAGTTGAAATCATTCTTCAAGAATTAGAAGATGATCGATTTCACCACCGATTAGGCCAAAGGTACGAGATGTCGAGTCTAGTGGGAGGATCGACACCGATACTTCAAGAAATTGAAGTGGGTCGAGTTCACTGGAGATACCGACCGCATAAGTGGTACCTACACAAAGAAGTTGTGCAAGATAGAGAACCACAAGTTACCGCACCCACCGTTGTCATTATGTCTATAGCACCGTCAGAGTGGGAGGGTTGTTCGTCAACCCGAGCGATTTATGTTCGTGGGTGAATCGTCGGATTTAGTCCCGTAAAACGAACAGCAATAATCGACCCATGGACTAACAATGAGGCGATACAAGACAATGATGCAAGATCATGAAACTTACGTTGACGAGGTGGTAAAGTCCCATGGATTTACCCAATGCCTTAGCGAGAGTTGTGTGTATCGGTTAGATGTCAACGGTAATGTGGTATTTCCAGACTTTACGAGATGACATTCTTCTATTTGGCAACAATGTGAAGTCGTTATCGACGAAAGAGTTGGTTATCCGATCGTTTCAAATGAAAGACTTAGGAGATGAAGCGCACATTCTTGGGATCAAGGTTTACCGAGATCGCAAGAGAAAATGTTGAGCTTATCTCAAAGCGCCTTACATCGATACCGTGATTACTGCTTTAGTATGCAGACCGCCAAGAAAGGATTGCTACCTTCGCATATGGCGCCTTTATTCAAAGGGCGCCACCTATGATCGCAGCGAGATAGAGGAATGAGATAAGTTCCTCACGCTTCCGCCGTAGGAAGTCTCATGTATGCAATGTTACGACGAGGTCCGATATCTCCGTGGCAAGAAGCATAGTAGCTAGATATCGCCCAACCTCGACAAGCACATCGATCGCAGAAGAAGCATATACTCGGCACCGAAAAGGACTCGAGATTATAGGCTAGTTTACCATGCGATAGTCTAATGCCTTTGGGTTATACTGCACTGGATTTCCAAGTCGACCGTGATAAGAATAAGTCTACCTCTGACTATGTGTTTACCTTGGGAGGTGGAACCAGATCCTCAAGTGAGTGCAAAGCAATGATGCATTGCGGACTCTACCATGGAAGCCGAATATGTAGCCACTTAGGAGGTCGCTAAGGAGGTCAGTATGGTTCAAGAACCACCTCATGGATCTAGATGTGGTACCGGTTTGCCCATGAGTATCATAGTTTTATCGTGATAACTCGTGCAATGGCAAACTCAAGGAATCACGGATCCACAAGGCAAGCAAACACATAGAGAGAAAGTACCATGTCATACGAGAAATCGTTAGACGAGGGACGGCCGATAGCAAAGATTGATACGACGGATAACCTAGCCGATCCATTCACTAAAGCTCGCCGAATAAGTCTACGCCGTGGACGTTAGAGGACTTAAATTGCGCTTAGATGGCACCGCTAAACGCCAAGAATAAGTCTACGCCGGACGTTAGAGGACTTGAATTGCGCTAGATGGCACCCACTTAGAAAGGAAACTTTGTATAAGTGGGAGAAGCAAAGTGATGGTTTTGTTTGTAATAGCTAGTAGAAAGACACATTGTATACTAAAAGTTTGCTTTAGTATAAGTGGGAGATTGTTGATTTGTATATCGAAAGCGCTTTGGTTGAGCTTGTATACAATGTTTCCTCGTTACCACTATTACAATCTCCTATCTCGATTTGAATACTTGATTGCATATATCTCGTGTCCCCTTATCTCATATAAGTTAGATCATACATTGTGTAGAAGATCACGTAAGTCCGTATGATTGGTCAAGCTTAATGAGATATAAAAGTTTCACACCGAGACGACTTAAGGACGAGTTGTCGGTTTAGCCGCAGATAGATAAGAAGTGACTTGACTTAGTTGCTTGTCTATGCCGGTACGCTCTCGACGTATCAAGGATCACAATGAGATGAGTTCTTCTTTCCGACCGTCGGAAGAACCAAGATCTCGTGACTTACGATGATCTAAACCTCGATAAGGTATTAGGTGAGTATGAGTTGTCGACCATCACTTTGACTTGTTATGAGTGAGGGTTATATGTTCTAACCCAAGATTCTCCGTGATCTTGGGTGGTGGCAAGGTCAGATGTCACGCTAGTTATCTCAGACGAGTCACCGTATCCGCTAGGATGATGACGCCCCTTAAGGAGCTCAAAAGGTTTATTGTACTAAACCCCGCAGTTGAGTTAGCTCAAGTACAATAATAAGGTTGAGTGGTACTACTTAAGGAAATAAGGATATTAATCGCTTAAGCAATGATTGCTAGAAATGATTAATGGACGCTCGATATCTTAAATACGGGATTCAGAATGTCTAAGTGCAAGCCCGACTCAACTTCGGTAATAAAGGGTAAGTCAACATTCTTTCTCTAGTGGCATGATCGAATGTTTATAAATTAATTTATGTTCTGGGCTGAACATAAGATAATTAATTTATTTGAGGCCCATCTTTATTCCTTGCATTTGATCCCTGGGCTGGCCCATCCAGGCCCGTAGTCGTAAGAAAATCGGCCCCGTGTCCTCTCAAAGGAAAGATTTTATTCTCTTTATCCCGCAAGGATATAATTATATTTATGGAATATGCATAGATCCTTTCCATATAAGATTATGGTAATAATCTTGAGAGTATGGAAATAATCCTAAGAGTATGGAAATAATCCTAAGAGTATGGAAATAATCCTAAGTGTATGGTAATATTCCATATAGGATTATGGTAATATTCCATATAGGATTAAGGTAGTGCATTATAAATATAAGGTATGAGATAATGTCTAAGGCATGCTCACATATTACAACACAATTTCGGTATTCTCATCATATTTGAAGAGAGAAATTTCGTGAGTTTTGAGAGGGTCATTGGGTGATTTTCCGAAGCATTCTCCATAGATCGTCCTCACTCGACGTTGGAGATTGGGCATCCGGATACAACCCGTAAGGTCAAAGCACGAGTCTCGACCGTTCGATCCGTTCATCCCGTTCGAACCACCTCGACAGATCCAAAGGTAAACACGTGAAAACCCCTACGTGTTGCGATTTAATTATATAGACGCATGCTAGGTTTATAATCAATGTATGGTGAATTAAACACCCAAGATGGATCCTCAAGTAGGGTTAACATACGTTTTCCCTACAATAGCAGTGTTTCCTCTTCTAGACTTGGGTAATCCCGTTACGAAATCCATTGCAATGTGATCCCATTTCCATTCGGGCACTTCCAAAGGTCGTAATTTTCCATATGGTCTTTGATGTAAGGCTTTTACCGCCGACACGCTAAACATCGCTCGACATAGGATGCGATATCTTGTTTCATTCCCGCCCACACGAACCTTTGTTTGAGATCTTGATACATCTTCGTGCTTCTGTGATGCGCTGCATGGGGTACATTATTAGCTTCGCTCATAATTTCGTCTTTCAGTTTGTCGTCATTAGGTACACAGATTCGATTGCCAAACATGATCGCATTATCTTGGGCTTCGAAATATTCTGGATGATTCCCCATTCTGATTTTAGCTCGTAACGCTTCAAGTTTATCGTCTCATCTTTGCGCCTTAATGATTCGAGCTCTTAAGTCTGGAAGGATCACCAATGCGGCAACAACTCCTTGTATGTCTTGAGGAGGCAATATGATCTCCAGCTTCATCCTTTCAAATTCCTTTAGAATTTCTTCTTGATTGGTAAGAAGAATTCCTAATTTTTCCTGGCTTTTCCTACTCAAAGCGTCTGCAACGACGTTAGCTTTTTCGGGATGATACTTGATCTCACAATCGTAGTCTTTGACCAGCTCGAGCCATCTTCTTTGTCGCATATTCAAATCTTTTTGTTCAAAGAAATACTTCAAACTTTTGTGGTCCGTGAAAAGCTCACATCTCGATCCGTACAGATAATGTCTCCATATTTTCAATGCGTGGACCACCGCCGAGCTCCGGATCGTGAGTAGGATAATTGTGTTCGTGAATCTTCAACTGTCGTGAAGCGTATGCGACAACCTTTCCTTCTTGCATTAAAACGCATCCAATTCCATTTCTTGATGCATCTGTATATATGGTATAATCTTTCTCCGTGCGGATCGGTATTGTTAAGATAGGGCGTTGGTCGGTCTTTCTTCGAGTTCTTGAAAACCTGCCTTCGATTCGAGTCCATTGAAATTTTATCCCTTTCTTCAAAGAAGCGTCATTGGTTTAGCAATTTTAGAAAATCCTCGATAAATCTTCTATAGTACCCAACTAAACCCGTAAAACTACGAATCTCATTTGGAGTCGAGGTGACTTCTACTCCGAATCGCTTGGACTTTGGTGGTCTACTTTAATTCCTTCGCCGAGACTATATGCCCTAAGAAATTTACTTCTTTCACCAAAATCACACTTCTTGAACTTGGCATATAATCTCGTGCCTTAGCTTTTCCAATACAATTCTCAAATGCTCCTCGTGTTCTTGTTCGCTTTTGAATAGATTAAAATATCATCGATAAACACTAATACGAATTTATCGAGATATTCATGGAATACACGATTCATGAGATCCATGAACACAGCTGGAGCAATGGTTAGTCCAAACGGCATCACTACAAATTCGTAGTGTCCGTATCGGGTCCTAAAAGCGGTTTTCGGTATATCCTCGGGTTTTATCTTCACTTGATGGTAACCCTAAAATACTACTCCTAGTATTAGTCGCCCTCCAGTCCGGGTCGTCCGGAGTGGGGTCGTGACAGAAGTGGTATCAGAGCGCTTTTGCTCTTTGTAAACCCAAATTCTTTTTATTCTAAGTCTAGATCGAGTCACTGGACTTCTAGAAATCTACTGACTCCTCTCAACACTCCATCACATCGAGCTCAACCGGGAAAAAGGTAACTGCATTTCTTTCTCAAACTCATGAAATGGAAAATTTTTACATGATGAGCAAGTGGAAGAACTTTTGAAAGATTATGTTATTATGAAAATTTTGATGATGGAAATGGAAGTTTGAGCAAGAAAGTTTTTCCAAAAACTTTGGTTTGAAACCAATAAGTATTGATGCGAATACTCAAATTTTGAGATGGAAGTTTATGGTGGTATTGAGTTGAATGATCAACATGGAATGAATGAATTCATTTTTGATATATATATGAGTTGATCATGATTGTCATTTTGAAATCGTATTTTCAAAATTCTCAAATAAGACTTTATTTTCCAATCTTCAAAATTTCGTTTGTGATGAATGATATGTTATCACGAAGAGAACCTAGACTCTAAGGAGCATGCTCACGTATCGTGAAAGAACATAGAAGTACGAACTTCTTTTTCCTTACGAGAACAAAAGAACGATAGGAAGAATGAAAGTGACGATATCCTCGAGCTCGGACAATGAAAGACGGCGAGAAGGATGAACAAGGACGACCTCAACGCGAAGATGAACGACATCACAGTTCCTCACACTTCGACATGAGTGAGCATCGACACGAATCATGACATGGACGTCACTTACGGCTTCAGAATGTTCAGCCTCAACCTAAAGACATGGATATGGTAGACGATTACGCCGACATACGCCTCGATTTATATTTTGGCATTATCGCGCAAATTTCCTGCACTGCGCAGTAAATTTGTTTTAGCTAGATCTCTTCGTTGGGACTCCGATTTACGCATGGTTTTCACCTGCGTACTAACGCACTGATATTCATTTATTATGAAGAACAGAATCCCTAATTCTGTCTCCAGAATACGATAGAGTCTGTTGAACTCTAGTTTAAGTGTTTGGTATAATACAAGGATCTCGTAGCATATATATATTAAGATGTTATTGGTCTATATGTATACGTTTGGGTAAGACTAAGAAGGTAAGTTGTAATATGTGTTGTACCTTATGATGTTGCCTACCTTATAGACTGTTTAGTTCCAACCTAGTTGCTTCTCGTTATGCTATCCTTTCTGTTTTGAGATGACGATAGTTGACTTACGTTAGTTTTGATCGTGGCAGATGGAGGAGTTGCGCTATATCGCTAGGAGGAGGGTAGGACCTCATGCCACACCCGAGGAGCTGATTCGCACCTATCGGGAATGTTGGATGTGCGCCGGCGAAGACCTAGGTGAGTTTCTGGCATATTACCTTCGGCTTTGGAGGAACGCCCGAGCCTATGGCGCAACCAACTATGATGGCATTAAGCGACTCCTAGCTATACTCCCTTGTACATGGGATGGTTATGCCCGAGAGGTATCGGGAGATTACATTTATCGATGCCCGAGGCTATGATTTGATTGGGATCGCCTGTGTTCGTGAGTCATCCGACTTACGTGTACATGATTTCTGAGCCGCACCTATGGGACCCTATCTCCCTCCACGGGAGTACACTTGGCGTGATGAGTCGCTAGAGTGGCTATACCTTGAGGTTTCGAGACAGGTCGATCCGGTGATACCCCTGTACCGGATAGATGAGGGCAGGATGTACGAGGTAGACAGGGCAGCACGCCCTAGAGCTCTGGGAGAGCCCGTCTTGCCACCAGCAGTTTTTGGACACCCAATACATCCGCCTCTACCGCCCCTACCACCTGCGTCCAATCCGCCACCACCGGAAGAGGAAGAGCCCTTCCGTCGGACAGCACGGATGATCGTATCAGATGCCTTCAATGGCTATGACCCGACCCGAGTATGCTACAGTCCGATCCGCCACAACTACGACTTGTACGGCGTGGATAACTTCGGACCCCTGCGCGACATACCGATGATGGAAGCCAGCGGTGCAGGACCGTCCAGGGTACGACCTCGCGAGGACGATTCGGATGGAGAAGACGACCAAGAGGAGGAAGACCCCGAGGAAGACGGAGTAGGAAGGAGCCCGTGAAGACGTTGGCGACGCTTTAATTGAAATTGTTTTGTTATGACTAGCATGTGCTAGCTTTTCCTTTTATATTTTGATCTTGATGGATCTAGAACTCGATTTTTTTTTTTTGAAAGGCCGTGTGGCCCGAAACCTCTTGCTTGTTTCCTTGTGGTTTTGATGTTTGAACGTCGTGCTTTTGATGCACCTTGATTACCTATCTATATATTTGACCCATGTGGGCTTTTATGACAAATTGTCTATGTTAAGGATGAGTTGTTTTGTTTTGAAATCGTTTTGCAAAAAGGCTATGGAGATCTTATGTATAACAGCTATGAAAGCGATAAGTGATTGACGATAATATATCTTATATAACAGAATGCCTCCGAGAAGAAACCCATAACGAGAACCCAGAGATCGAGGAAGACCTAGAGGAAGGGGTAGAATCCCCGAGCAAGAGGAAGAAGATATTCCCAACCACCCCCACCTCGGCCGAACGAAGGATCGGGAACTATTCCTGAGGCAAAACCCACCGGTCTTTAACGGAAAGGGAAGCCCAGAAGAAGCCGAGCAATGGGTTAGAACCATTGAACGGATTTTCAATTTCTTAAGATGCACAGCCCAGGAACGGCTGTCATGCGTTGCTTTCCAGCTGAATGGACCAGCTGACTTCTGGTGGGAGGCCAGAAAGAAGACCTTTACTGCCGAACAGCTTGAGGAGTTCTCATGGGAGGACTTCAAGAGGGAACTGTATGAGAAATACATCCCCAAAAGCTATAAGAGGAAAAAGGAGCAGGAATTTTTCCTGCTAAAGCAAGAAAGATTGTCTGTGACCGACTATGATCGCGCTTTCTGCGAGATGTCGAGATATGCACCAGAACAGGTGGACACCGACTTGAAAATGTCGGAAAAGTTCAGGTCAGGACTGAGAATGGAGATACGAATGTCTCTTGCCAGCCATGGAGACCTAACTTACACTGAAGCTCTTGCACGAGCTTTAGATATTGAGGCGGCAATGTCCGAAGATAAGTCGGTGTCGGCTCAGACACACAATACTTTGGACAGAGGAAAAGGGAAATGGGAACCCAACCGCGGGAATAACAACCGCGGGAGCTATGGGGACGCGAGTCACAAGCGCCCGTGGCAAGGAAACGCGGCGCAACAAGGGCAGAGCTGGAAGAGAGCAGCTTATGCTCCACCGGCAAGGGGACCGCAGGAACAGATAAGGGCACCTCCATGCCCTAGATGCCATAGAGCACACAAGGGAGTGTGCACGGAAAATGTGGTAAGCTGTTACAAATGCGGGGCAAAAGGGCATTACGCCAATAATTGCCCAGTGTCACGTTCGGAAATAAGGCCGAACCAACCTGGCAATGTTCAGCCATTAAGGCTATCTGCTTCAACCCCGGCCGCAATGCGGTTCGGCCTAACCTCAAGAACTCCGGTGGCAACAACCCCAGCAAGTGGTGCAAAGAACCACAATGGCAAAGAACGCAACAACAACCCCGCAATAAAGAAAGTGGCAACAACCGCCTCAACAACAACAAAGGCGATAACCATCATGCAACGGCAGCAAGCAACAGCCTAGACAACAGAGAGAGAACCAACAAGGACTGGCGCCCGTCGGCCTCGGCCAGCTAGAGCCTACGCCAGACAGGAGGCGAATCTAACAAAACAGGAAACTGGCGGTATGAGAGTTCTCCTCAACCCACCCGTTATAAGATCGTTTGATACGGGTGCTCAGATTCTTTTATTGCAAAATCATGCGTAGAAATGCTGGGCCTTAGGTGCGAAAAGTCAAGCCAGGATATGAGAATCTCATCGCCTATAGGAGGGATTATGATCATTACACACTTTTGCTCGAACCTAGAGTTGACATTAGGATCACTTAAGGTTCTGGCTAACAATCTAAACATAATACCCATGGATGATGTAGACTTAATCCTAGGAATGGACTGGTTAGCTAAGAATCATTCCACGATTCTATGTAAGGAAAGGAAAATTTCGTTTCACTTTCCTGGACAAAAAGCTACGCATTTCCACGGGATCAGCATGGGGAGAAGAATCCCGATTGTATCAGCACTACAGGCGAGGAGGATGATGAACCAGAAAGGATGCCATGCATTTCTTGTTTATTTGAACGAAGAGGATAAACCCGAAGCGCGGGTAGAAGACATAGAAGTTGTCCAAGAATTTTCGGAAGTGTTTCCGAAAATCTACCAGACTCGCCTCCCGATAGACAACTAGAGTTTACCATCGACTTGGAGCCGTGATCAGCCCCGGTGTCGGCGCGCCTATAGGATAGCCCCAAAAGAGTTGGAGGAATCAAGATCCATTCAAGAATTGTTGGATCTAAGTTTCATTAGCCTAGTGTTTCACCTTGGGAGGCGCTGCTTTGTTTGTCAAGAAAAGGATGGTTCTTTGAGGATGTGCATCGATTATAGAGAACTAAATAAGATGACACTAAAGAACAAATACCCTTTACCCAGAATTGATGACCTATTTGATCAATTGCGAGGAGCAGGTGTATTCTCGAAAATTGATCTTAAGTCAGGATACCACCAACTGAAAATACGTTCTGAGGATGTACCTAAGACTGCATTCCGAACCAGATAAGACCACTATGAGATCATAGTCATGCCATTCGGATTAACAAATGCACCAGCCGTATTCATGGACCTCATGAACAGAGTATTTCATCCATTTTTGGATAAATTTGTTTTGGTCTTCATAGATGATATCCTTATTTATTCAAAGAATGAAGAGGATCATAGAGAACATCTAAGAACGGTTTTGCAAACCTTGAGAGATGAAAGACCCTTTGCTAAGTTTAGCAAATGTGAGTTTTGGCTGAAGGAAGTTATGTTCCTTGGACACATCGTGTCTGCAGAAGGTATAAATGTAGATCCACAAAGTAGAGGCCTGCGCAGAATGGAAATCACGAAAGACTCAAAGACGAGATTAGAAGTTTCCTAGATTAGTGGTTACTATAGGAGATTCATCAAGGATTCTTCAAAATTGCAAGGCCAATAACCCGACTACTCCGGAAAGGAATCAAGTTCAATTGGGTGATGAATGCGAGACGAGTTTCCAAATACTCAAGGAAAAATTGACAAGTGTACCAGTTCTAGCGGTCCCGTGCGGACAAAGGGTATGTAGTCTATACTGACGCATCTAAGGCTATCTTGGGTTGTTTTGATGCAAGAAGGAAAAGTGATAGCTTATGCATCCCAACAACTCGGACCCACGAACTAAACTACCCAACCCACGATTTGGAATTAGCGGTGTAGTTCATGCACCGAAAATTTGAGACACCATCTCTATGGTGTGAGATGTGAGATCTTCACGGATCATAAAAGTTTGAAGTACTTCTTGAACAAAGAGATTTGAATATGAGACAAAGAAGATGGCTCGAGCTTGTAAAGATTACGATCGTGGTATTAACTATCACCCGGTAAGGCGAATGTAGTAGCCGACGCTGAGTCGTAAGAGCCATACCAAGTTAGGATGTCTCTTTGTACAAGAGGAAAACTCGTTGAAGAGTTTGGAAGAATGAGGATTGAAATGGTTGAACCACCGAGATAATTGTGAGTCAGATCGCTACACTCACACCGACATCCGATCTAAGAAAAGGATTGTCGAGAGACAAAGGATGGAGGAAAAGTTAGAAAAGATCGACAAAGGGTAAGGTCTCGAGGATTTAAGAATTTCAAGAGGCGCCGACAACGCCTTATTATTTGAAGGTAGGATATCGCCCCCACGACGACGAGAGCTTCAAAATGAAATAATGAGTGAGGCTCATGATACACCCTACACCAATTGCGAAAATACGTTCACGACCCAAAGCACGTGATTCATCAAGACGACGTGATCCTCGAGCCTGACATGAGCTATAAGGAAGAACCCGCGCCATACTTGACCACAAAGTTCAGCAACTACGAGCAAGTCGATTCCGTTAGTCAAAGTGTGTGGAGACACCACGGACAAGAAGAAGCCACGTGGGAGCTTGAAGAAGCGATGAGAGAAAAATACCCCGATTTATTTTTCTAAAGGTATACAAATTTCGGGACGAAATTTTTCGTAAGGGGGGTGGAATGTAATATTCCAAAGAAACGAACATACGATTACGATATTCTAAACCCGTAATTAGGATTTTTTTTCCGAATATTCTTATCTGTATGACATCGAATTGTATTTCGATTCAGTATCTATATAACGAATTCCTTTTTTTTTTAATTCACTAAGGATTGTGAATTACGGAATTGAAATTTATGAAATAATACGACAGTATTATTTTAACGTCGAACGCGTATCGAACGTCAGTGTTTTATGGAAATTTCTGAGCAGTAAGACCCGGAATTGAATTCCATATTATTTCCAATATTAAATGATATTTATTTATTTAGTATGTATGAACTTACTGCGACCATTTTGAGATGAGTCGATTTTGAACGTTTTGAGACGTTTTGAACGTCAACGTCTAGAGACGTTTTGAAAAATGAGTTTAATGCTCAGGAAATTATAATAATTAATTTCCTATTATTATTTTATATAATTACAGTATTAATAATTATTAAAATCAATTTATATGCCATTAAAACTCGATAATTCCAAATTATGGAATTCGAAAACCCTAAGTTTATAAACTATAGTTTTTCACATGAAATGATACCATTAAATTATCATATGGTATCTAAACTATATATTATGATATATATGGATATTATTAAGCATTAAAATCAAATTTTGAACCATAGAACTCGATGGTTTCAATTTATTATTTTCGAAACCCTAATTTTGAAATTAGGGTTTGTTGCATGAAATGATGCAATAATTTTATCCTATGCTATTAATTATTATCTAAATCATATATTATGATATATATGATCGAAAATTACATGAGTATCAATAATATGTGTGATTTATATTTTTAATCCTATTTTCCCATTTATTTCGGTAATTTCGAATTATTACCTAAGTGATGATTTAATTATTTTTATGACATGTATTTTATATCTATGATCATGTATGATATGTATTATGTATTAATGTACAAAAATGAAATAAAATCAGCCCTTAACCCACCCCCCACATGCGCCGCCCCTGAAATAAGGCATGCACCCACCTCCTATTTGACCAATGCATGGCTTACCTTTTCCTCTAGCCTAATGATCACCTCTCACTCCATCATTGCTGCAGATTTTTGCCCCATTATTTGGGAAAAATCGAGAGAGAGAGAAGGGAGATGATAGGAGGGACTCTTCCCCTTCACCCACTCTACTCATTTCCATACTTCAAATATACCACAACACCCAACACTCTTATTTTTCACTCTCTCCCTCTCCCATTTTCTGCTCCAAGAACCGAGCCACTCTCCCCCCATTTTCGAAAGCTTTCATCTTTCTTTCTTCTCCATTTCTTCTCCACCAAGCTTGATATCTCCATTGCTCTAGTGATTCTATACCATTCTCAAGGTAAACAAGGCCATAGTACCGATTTACATCACCATTTGTACAAAAAAATCGAAGCTTGTTCATATATGTATGTGTGTGTTTCGAAGATCCTATGTATGTATACATGTATGTTTTAAATGTTCTTGAGCATGAGCTATTGTTTATTTACATGTTCTTGAGGATTTTATTTACAAAATATGAGGAAATATGTTTAGATGAACATAGGTTATCAGATATGAAATGTATGAATGTATCTCATTTATATATGATTTTCGAACCCTAAGCATGAATTAAAATAATTTTCAAAATAGTATAAAATGTTTATGATGATCGAATGCTTTTAATTAGTTTAGTGATGGATTATTGATCTATGATATGATTTAAGACTATGGTATTTATTTAACAAATTTTGAAAACCATATGCTATAATTTTTTAGAATACCGTGAGCTTCTATAAGCCATACCTTGGTGAATAATTTTTATTTCAAGCATGCAATGACATATTAATGCTTTAGAACCTTGATTATATGTCCTATGATTTATTTAGAATTTTTGAAAACCATATGCTTGATTTTGAGTAATACCGTGAGCATTAAGAATATATATGTTGGTGTATGATTTTTATTTTAATCATGCAATGGTGTATTGATGCTTTAGTATATTATTTGTGTATTGTATGAAATTATTGGAATTTTTGGAAATCATTTACCTATTTAAATCAAATAAGCCGAGGGCTTATAAGCTCATATGGTGATGATTTAATTGGTTTTTGATTAATGTTATGATGTTATATTAGTATACTATAGTATATAAGCATAGTATATAATTGTTGGAATTTTTGGAAACCAAACCCTAATTGAAATCAAAGAATCGAGAGCTATTGCTCCATAGGGTGATGATTTCAAATGGTTTTGGTTAATGCTATGATGTATTATTGTTATACTATAATGTTTAAGCATGTAGTAAATTATTTATAATTTTTAGAAATTATTTGATAATTATTTGGTAATTATCTTATAATTACCGAATGCATTGTGAGTTTATTTATTGTTGAATGAATGGTTATGATGGACTATAGGTTATATTTGTGATATATATTGATATTGGGATATTATACTAAGTGTATATCAATTTTGGAAATTTTTGGATAATTATTCCATATTTTATGGAATTACCGTAGCTATATATATGTATATATATTAATAAATGGCAAAAATATCATATGAATGATATTAATTCATATTCTGGACCATAGTGTATAATAATACACTATATTAATTTAGTAAAAATTTCAAAAGTCATTTGGTAATTTAAAATTAATTATCGAGATTTTTAAATAATTAATAAGGATTTTAAATCCTTTTTAATTCAGTTTATTTATAAAATATATGTCTAACTAATATTCTTGACATATTTGAAATTTATAGAATTTTATAAACCTAGATTGCTATGTTTGAGACAAACGTTTATCTTGTAACGTTTTTAAATCGAAAATATACGTTTTAATTATTAAAAGGATTAATAATTGTGAAAATTATTTATAAGTCCTTTGATTTACGTGATAAATCGAGAAATAGGACTTTACGATTTTAATCGATCGAAATTCGATTTATAAATAAAATAGTAAGAAATTACTATTTAAAAGTCAAAATTGTTGACTTTGTTGACCAGTGTTGACTTCGTTGACTTTTTAAGTCAAACATACGATTATACGATTGATAAATACGTCAAGATGCTGCGTATGATATACTAATTGAGTACAATACCTCATTAGTAAGAAAAGATTTCACAAATGAAATCCGTATATCGAAAAACGTGCTTATACGTTGAACGTATCTCGAGGAACGAGAACAATTCAATTATATACGTATTGGAAACGTATTGAATTCATTAAGGAATTCAGTTCACCCCGATATCAGATATCGAAGTTCATCTTAGATTTTGAAAGTCTCGAGAGACTTGAGCGACGTACTAAAGCCTCGCTTTTTCGTAAAGGTGTGGACGCAAACGCGACGATGGATCTCGACGCATTTAACAAACCTAGGACTCAATTTACAACGAACCATAGTCCAGGTGGGCTCTCTTTTCAAACAAAAGCGACTTTGCTACTCTTTACAAATGAATTTATTTATTACGCTTATCTTCAACTGTTGATAAACTGTTTACAAGATTACCTGCCAAAATATTTCTGTTTTGTGTATGGATCCTATCTGTTTTGCCCGGGTAGGGCTGTGGCGATGGTTGGAACTATATTATGACAGGTTATGTCATTTGGGTCGCGCCCAACCTTTTATTAATGTCGGGTCCTGTGCCGGATGATAAATGCCTGGCTAGGATTGGCGTGAAGGTTGAAACTATATGCTATGTTAACATATGCTTTTGAGAGTGACTGTGTGCTATACGGGATTACGGCCGATCACGACGTCGTAGAAGGGAGGCCTCCCTCTCGACGTTTAATTTTTAATACTGTTATGAATTGTTACTATGAGATACGGACCATATACACACCAAGAAAATGCTCGGCCGAGCTATGTTTATGAACTGAAAATGTTTTAGTAATCACAAGGCATTTCAACTAAAACCCTTGTGACTTACTCTGATATTGGTAGCATAATCTTATATCAAATGTTTTCGGCATGAGTCCACTGAGTGCAATTTCTTGTACTTAGCCCTGCATGTTTGTTTTTAAATGTGCAGGTTGAGCATCGATGATGATGATGGGGAATGTGTTGAGGAGTCCGTGTCCTCGACCAATTTATCTAGAATTTGTGGTTTTCACCTCAATGCATATCGTCATATATGTATTCACACACTTTCCGCCGCTAAACTCGAACTCATTTATTTATGCTTCTTGTTATGAACTATTGAGGTCCATCGGACCATGGTTAAGATTTGGGGGTCCGATGGCCTAACCCTTCTGAAACGTTATGACATCATCTTATGTTATGATCAAGCATGCTAGATTATTCTTATTATATCATTATATCATGTTCGAGCATGCTAGTTTATTGTTATTATGCATCTTTATCTTAGCCGTGTAATCCCTAAAATACTACTCCTAGTATTAGTCGCCCTCCAGTCCGGGTCGTCCGGAGTGGGGTCGTGACATGTACACATAAGGGTGACTGTGTGCTGAAAGGACAATTCTCGGCCGGTCACATCGACGTAGAAGGAGGCCTACTTCTACGGCGTTAATGATAATGTTATGAGGAAAGTAAAGGATACGGATCGTACATACAAAGGAAATATGTCTGGCCAGACAAATGTTTATGAAATGATGAAAATGTTTAGTAAGTACAAGGCCTTTTCAAATAAAACTCTTGTGTCTTACTGTGATGGGCAGTGTAATTTGAAGTTGATAAAATGTTTTTGGCATGAGTCCACTGAGTGCATTCTTGTAGTGAGCCCTGCATGTTTGTTTTTAAATGTGCAGGTTGAGCTAAAGATGGGATGGATGTGTGTTGAGCAGTCGGAACCTTTTGTCCTGATATGTTAGAACCTTGACTACATATCGTCATATGTGTATTCACATGTTTTCCGCTGCAAAAGAACACTATGTTATGTTTTGAAGTTGACTATCTAAATACCTTCAGATTAGTTGAACCCTTTTGTTAAGGATCTGATGGTCTAGTCTCACATGTAAATTATGTGTGCTTATATCTAATGGTTTGAAGTCCTAAAGTTTATTTGATATATGTCTCACAAGTCTATCATCAATTGTTATTCATGTTTCTTATTTACTGTTCCAAGTAATAGTCCCTGCTAATCCGTCCTAGAGGGCTGTTACATTTACTGACATAATTTAATAGTGACACAAAATAGTTTAATAGTGACATAATTTTATTGATGCTAAAAGATGTGTTACAAAATTTGTTACATTGTTTGTGTAACAAAATTAGTTACATTCGTAAATGCATCTATATTATATAAAACTCATAATTCTTTCTCTAGTTTATAAGTTCAATAATCCAAATTCTTTCACAACTTATAAGCTCTTGAGATATTTTATCATATAAACTCTTACACATCTTACAATCTCTTAAAACTTATAAGCTCTCTAAAATAAGCTTAACCAAATACCATCTACATTGTGTATGTGGATTGCGCTTCATTGGATCTGAAAAACTTTATTCATGGAATCGTCCAATAAAAGCAAACTAGAATGGTGCATCATCAAAAGGGTTCTTCCTCTGAATTTGTATGGGTAAGCCTTGGTTGAAAACAGGCATGGGATCTCTGCTGACTCTATTCTGTTCCATACAGAGCTTCCAGGTGAAGCAAGTCACCAAGTAATGAATCATCGTTAACGTCTCGATTCTTACAAATTCATACCCTGGGCACATTCTTCGTCCTCCCCCAAACGCTATGAAGGTATGGGGTGGGATTGCTGCTTGCTCTTCGTACCGCGACGGTTCAAACTTATACGGTTCCGGGTATAGGGTTCCATCCAACTGCGTCATACATCCTGCCCAAAACACCTGCATATATACAAGTCTTTATTCTGGATGATAGCTTAAATACGTACAAATAATAAAATTACACAAAAAATCATGTATATCCGTCTGCACCGTACGGACGGTATTCTTAACAAAAATTTCATTTATATTGAAGAAAAATATCATTTGTTTATTACATTATAATTTGAAAGTATTATTTTTATTGAAGAAAAATATCATTTGTAATGAAAAAAAGTATCATTATCTGCACGTACGAACGTCCGTACAGAAGACCACATCATAAAATTTTATGGTCAAGTTTAACACAATTTTTCAATGAATTCACAACTGCAACGCCGCGATTTTTTAAACGTTGAAATTACAAAACAACCTTTAGACTTTTTGCAATACTTGAATTATTTTCCAACAAATGGCAACCGATGTGTCTGACGTAAAGTCAATGAGAACGCCATGTTCCAATGCACACATTTAATTCACAACAACAAAACTATTGTACACAATGAATGCCCACCTGATGAAAAATATATTGGAGGTGTTATAGTTGGTGTTGTACTTTGCAATGTATGAAATGTCATGTTATAATTTGAAATTCGATTAAAAGTTATGTTAAATTCAACTATGAATCCAAAATAATATAAGTTATTGCACAACTACTTTGATGGAGCACATCTTGAACTTGTAAAAGTTCAAATACAGAATCATGTGATGCATTAATCTATGATTCTAATCTATTAGGGGTGTTTACTTTATATGATTAAGTTGGATAAATAAAATTAATCCAACCTAATCAAGTGTTTATTTTTAAGGATAAACATTTAAGAATATCCGAAAAACCTAGATTAGTTCAATCGTTTGAATTGTTCTCCATTGATATTAATCCAACAAATATAGGTGGGATTGGAATAATCCTTCAAATAAAAAAGGAGAGTTCTATCCCAATTTTAATCCTGTGCTTATCCTTTATAATAAACAAATAATTAATAGACAAAAATTATCTTAACACATTCACTCCATCAAATATTAATTCCTTTAAAATATTGATGAAAAATAAACTCCCTCACTCAATGAAAACAGGGACAACTTTACCTGCCATCCTTTAGGGATAACATATCCTCCGATTTGAATATCTCGAAGGACTTGCCTGAAGCTGAACATCACCGGCGGATACATCCTCAACGCCTCCATTGCAATTCTCCATGTGTATTTCATCTTAGCAAGATCTTCCCATGTCAGAGGATCAGTCAATGCATTCTTCCCTCGCGCAATCTCTTCTTGCTCTGCATCAACAATTTATTATACAGGACCATCAATGTCAATGTCATGCCTCTCAATGAAAAATTAATAATCAAATAAACAATGTAGGATTACCACTGAGTAGAGCTTCGTAAACATGTGGATGTTCAGCTATGAGTTTGATCAAGAATGTAAGAAGCGTGGAGGTAGTGTCGTGGCCGGCGATCATGGCCACCGTGGAGTTATCCTCGATTTCCTCGTCGGACAAGAGGGGCGAGCCGGCTTCGTCGCACATGCTGAGCAAGCTAGTGATGAGATCTTGATCATTCGGGATGTCTTGCTTCCGCAGTTTCTCTCTCTTTTCGTCTATCAGCTCCCTTATAATAGCCCCGGCCTCCAACCTCGCGCATATGCTTCTGTTCAAGCGCGTGAACGGCAGATTTATCGGCACCGCCAACATTCCGTCCATCACTTGATCGAACAGATGCACCAGCTTTTCTCTCCTCTCTCCTCTCTCTACCCCAAACAGAAGCGTGCAAATCATATCAAAAGTCAGCGTCTTCATCAGCGGCATCACCTGCAGAAACGCCAAAACAGGTAAAATTTATGATTACGTCTACTCGGAGCCAAGCCCTTAGCAAGTCCTGCCGTTCAACCTTTAGAAGAAAGGGGCGTTTACCATCTGAGGACTAGTTTAGATGTATCAGAATTTTGGAATATTTCAAAAAATTTAATAATTTCTATAATTTGAGCTAATTTATTTGATTTATATCCCATTAAAATGGTTAGGACCGGAAAATCTTAATAATAAAGATGAAATTAAGACTCAGTCACATAGAATGAGGTTCAAATAAGAATCCATTTAAAGTGAAAACTAAGAACTACATAAATTTGTTACGAACAAAATGAATTCGTTATCAAAGTTAATGAATTCGTTGGGAAAATTACTGGATCCAAAAATTCAGATTTTTCACTCAGGGTTCGAATCTCATTAGAGGCGAAAGTTCATTTTTTTATATTAAGTAACTTTCCCAACGAATTCATCAACTTTCACACTGAATTCATGATTTTTTGGTTATTATATTATCACGATAAAAATGGTTGTCACGTTAACCCTCCCCAATCACATATTATAATCTTAAAAAATAAACAACCTAACCTTGTCGATCCATTCTTAAAACATAAAAGTAACCTTGTCGATACTATATTCTTAAAAGCATGCTTCTGCACACACACAAACACAAACACATACTGAAATCTGATGATTATGATGCCAATGCTGCGCGAGGTGCAATCTGATCTCCTCGTCCATTTTCCCGACATACTGTTTGAGGGCTTCTGGCTTCAAGAATGAGAGTATTGCGCCCCTCAACCGCTTGTGATCTTCGCTGCTCATTTCGAATAAATTCCTCTCGCCGAGGAGCCGCCTCACCGATGCCGGCTGCTTGTTCGAGAGCGTCTGCTCATCGCTGGTGTATACGAATTTGTTGTACGCTTGGCCCGTTATGAACACTGTCGGAGTTCCGAAGATGTTGAGCTTCGAAATCGGGCCGTATTTTCGGGCCCTCTCTTGCAACCACTCTTCGGTTCTGTCGGCCCTCATGGACTTGAGAAGCTCAAGGCTTTGGCCGATGATCGGGATTCCTAACGAGCCTGGAGGGACCCTTCTGTTGCGAATCCTGTTTTTGATGAGGAAGAGGAGAAGAGAGAGAAACGTGAGGAGCGAGATGAAAATCGTTGACTCCATGGATACGAGAGAGCAACTTGCTTTCTTTATGCTGTTTTTGCTCGACTGTGTTGAGATATATAAATTTGTATGTATGTATATTATACTCCACGAATACGTTTACTAATTTTTTTGTTGGGTCGTCCACAAAAAACTTTTACTTTCTTTCTATGAACATAGATCTCACATAATCCTTCTAACTTTCTCCCATATTCTATCTACTTATTTATAAAAAAATATATTATGACCTATCTTTTGAATTTCACTTAATATTAATATATTTATTTTTCATTCAATACTCCTTACAAAATTATGGGTCATCTTAATTTCATTAAATCTGTAAACGAATTTGGGGGAGGGAGAAAGTATGATATTTGTGGAGGCCGTCTTGTTGCAACAGTTGGACTCTGAATATTATATCCTAATTCTGATGGGTTAGATGACGACTTTAATGCAGGCGTGTGTAACTTGTGGAGGTTGGGAAAGCTATCTTGTCGTTTGAACATTGAACGTTCATTTAAATTGACCATTGAAAAGCTCAAAATTATAGGAAAGATAGAGCGATTGAATTTTCCAGAGTATTAGGAATTCATGCTACCACCCACCTATGGACCTACTACTAGGATTATCAGAACTTATATTTAAATGACATTTATATAGTTGGGAGTACTATTAATATATTACTATTACTAATTCTAAAAATATCGATTTTGCCTAATACATCTTGTATTATATATTTATTGTGAAGATGATAGTAAAAGTATATTTTTTAATCTATTATAAGAATCTAATCTTGTAATCTCTAGTCTACATCCATTATATTTGTTCTTTAATTTTGGTGGCATCAATTTTAATAAATTATAATGAATGAAAAATGAGTGAAAATAATAAATGAATAGATTAATGGATAGTGAGATTAAAAGGTGGGCTATAGAGATAATAAATGAATATATCGATGAAAAGTGAGAGCGAAAAGGTGGGTCATACATGATTTTTTTTTGATAAATAAGTGGATAGATATATGGTAAAAATTATGAGTTGATGTTTTCAAAAAAGAAAAATGAACGTTTTTGTGGACAGGCTAAAGCGAAATTAAATGAACGTATTTGGTGGATGAAATGAGTAATATCTATTGATGGGTTGGAACGGATGGATATCCAAGACCCTTGATAATTTCTACCATTTGAGCTAAATCAGCTTGATCGTATCACATTGAAAAGGTAAGATTGAAAAAATCTTAGTAATTAGATAAAAATACTCATGCATCCTATCAATCATGAAAAGTAATGAGATAAAAATACTGAATCTTGTTGGCACCAATTTTAATAAATTGTAATGAGTGAAAAAAGTGAGTGTAGAGAATAAATGAATAGATTAATGGATAATGAGATTAAAAGATGGACCATAGAGATAATAAATGAATAAATTAATGGATAGTGGGAGAAAAAAGGTAGGCCATAGGTGATTTTTTTTTTCTAAATAAGTGGCTAAATTTAGGATAAAAATTATGAGTTGATCTCCTAAAAAAGGAAAAGTGCTCGTTTTTTGTGGACGAACTAAAATGGAATTAAATGCACGTATTTGGTGGACAGAATGTGTAATAAATAAGCTCTAATATGTGTTGATGGGTTTGAACGGGGAAGATATCCAAGACCCTTGACAATTTCGACCATTTGAGCTAGTTCAGTTCGATTCATATCACATTGAAAATGTATGTAAGACCCTAAATTCATAATTTTAAAAATGCTATATTTTTCTTAAATAGTTAAAGCGAAAACATGTAAATGTGCTTTTTTTTTACTAAAATATTTAAATAACATATATAAAATCTCTCAAATAAATTTGCCAAATAATAAGTCCAACAAACTCAAGTCTAAACTCTGCACAAGAACTAACACCAACCAACGATCCAAAGCAAACTACGCAAGACTTAATAGCATGAGATAAGTTGGAGTTCTAGTAACTCAAATCCAACAACGATAATAAAGAAAAAGAAATTAAACAAAATAACACAGTCTTGGAATGAACTAAAAGCGACATAACACTACTAGGCACACTTATACTGCCATGCCGCTCCACGATCACTGACCTGAAAATAATTTAGATAAAAGGGGTGAGCACAAAAACGTACTCAGTGGTGGGAAAACAAGGAATATCATTATTTTTGTCCAAATATGTATACATCGCAGGAAAGTAATAGCCTCACCAGCATGAAATCTGCCTCACCGACATATCCACTTGCATACTCACCGCATTCAATCAATATCATATCCAGCCTCATTGGCCTAGAAATCCCGCCTCACCGGCATAGGATATACACGTAGCCAAATGACCCACCGTCAAGGCTCAGCCTCACCGGCTTAAAATCCTACCTCACCGGTATAGGATATACACGTAGCCAATGACTCACCATCAAGGCTCAACCTCACCGGCTTAAAATCCTATCTCACCGGCATAGGATATATACACATGGCCAATGACTCACCATCACGACTTTCCACTGGCATACTCGCCACACGTTAGACATAAAGGAGTATTTCTCAAACCAATATCATTTTCACAATAAATATGTTTATTTCAAATCACATATTTGCATGTTAAAGAAATTTTCACCCACCTTGTTTTATCGAGCACCACTAAACAAAATCAATCTGTCACGACCCGACCATTTAATTAGGTAATTAACTAAATAATCAGGCCGTGACTAGTTTAAAGAAATAAAATTCTCGACAAACGGACGACATATCCCCTACAATATGGATAAACCAACCTGCACAACAACCAATAACCAACAACAAGCGACAATAGCAAACGAGGTCACAGCCTCAACAATATGTACACAAACATTTATAAGTGTTTACAAGGTTTTTCCCAAAAGTATATTTCAAGTGACAGAGTTTACAACAAAAGAGTAGTGAATGTCATGTATGAAGACATGACATTCGAGCATAACTAGTCAAAACAAAAGAAAGACTTAGCTCAGTTCCCAAGTCCCCATCCTGATATGATCCTCGCTGGTACGAAAGATCTATCAGCACGCGAACGGAAGAACGAACAAGATGGAATATCCCAAAACCTCTGAATCTAACCCTCGAAGTGATATAGGTCAGTATGTCGCCTATACCCCAACGTGATGTTGACGCAGCAACTCGGGGACGATGAATGACACACAAACGAGGGATGAATGTCTCGTTGATACCTTGATAAATGAATTACTTGACAAATCTCAAGAAATTCGAAGAGCTAATGAAGAGAGAATAAAACTCATATATATTCGTAAATCAAAAGCTGAATATTTTCATATGCTTACAAGCCTTTATATAGGCTAAAAAATGAAGTCTAATCCTTATCAAAGAAGGAATCCTTATCAAAGTAGGAAACTAACTAATAGAAGACATCTAATTAAACTAGGAAACTATTTAATCTTATATCTAAATGGGCTGCAAAAATAATTAAAACTAAAAACATGCCCAACAATATCGGACTCCATCATTCCCCTCCTCTTGAGAAGGATTTGTCCTCAAATCCAAGTCGTCACCTATATCAACCGATGGCTTTTCCTTATTCACCACCCACTTCAAATCACTAGCTCTCGCAAGATAAGACTTTTGGATTACTCCTTTCTCCTTACTTCCATCACTTTGCCTAACCGACTTCACCAACTTCGACTCCTTTTGTAGCAGCACTTGATCCTCATAAACGTGTTTGGGAGAAAGAGGAACAAGTGATACTTTCTTTTGATTGAACTCGAGGGAGTATTTGTTCGTAAAGCCATCATGCTTCACTTTTCTATCAAACTGCCATGGTCGTCCCAATAGAATATGGCTCGCCTACATCGGAATCACATCACAAAGAACTTCATCCTCATACTTTACAATGCGAAACGGGATCTTCACTTGATTCGTCACCTTGACAATGCCACTATCATTCAGCCACTGCAACCGATATGGCTTGTGATGCTTCACTAATGGTAGCCCTAACTTCTCAACCATGGTCATTGTAATATCCCGCTGTATTAAAAGCCTAATTACGGAATTTAAAACCCGTAAATTAGGGTTTCACCGAGATTATTCAATCAGAATGATATCGAATATGATTCCGATTATCTACGAAGGAATGAATTCCTGTTATATATTCACTGAAAATCGTGAATTAGAGAATCGAAGCTTATAAAGTCTATCGGCGAGATTATTTTAACGTCGATCACAGATCGACATTGAAATTTCATGAAATTTTCTAAGCAATCAAGCTTAGAATTAAATTCCATTATTAATGGAATATTTTAATAAAGTGATTACGACTTTATTATGACCATTTCGAGATGAGTCGATTATTAACGTTTTGAAACGTTTTCAAACGTTAACGTTTAGAGATGAAACGAAAGATGGTTTTAATGATCAAGAAATTATAGGAATTAATTTTCTATGATTATTTTATGTAATTACAGTATTATTTAGCATTAAATCAATACTTGAGCATTAAGGATCAATTATTGAACAATGTTCAATTCTCGAAAACCCTAATTTTTTTCAAACTAGGATTTTCACATAAAATCATGCCATTAAATTATCCTATGATATTATTTATCATCTAAATCATATGCCATGATATATATACCTATTAATGACATGAAATAAAAAAAAATTTACTTATGGTTTGGTGCAATGGCCGAGAGCCCTATAAGTGTGTAACAAATTTTAGTTGTTTTATTTCACCACTATTCCATGTATCTCCTATGTGAATTATATATTTTATATTAACTCAGCCATTAGTGGGATATTATCTATTTTCAAGATATATTTTATGTGTAAGACACTCATGATTAGCCTCCACTAGTGGGATAAAATAATACTAAAAGTGTCACATCCCCAAATCCTAAGTAGGATTTAGAAGGATGTAACTCTAAACAGTATAATTAAACAGGGAATTCTCCTTAACAAAAGCCGTAATTCATATGACAAGCATGTTCTTGGACTTTAGTACATAACTTAAGTTCTTGCAATGAAAACATGTGATATGTACATATGACGATGTACTATCAAGGTATAAACTTTTCAATGACAATATTCCTATTGCTCAACACCGCCCATCCATCATCCGCTCAACCCGCACATTTAAAACAACATGCAGTGGTCGAGTACAAGAATGCACTGGACTCATGCCAAAACATTTGATAATATTCGAATTACGCCGCCAATGTCGAGTAAGTCACAATGGTTTTAGTTAAAAGGCCTCAGGCTTACTAAAATCATTTCATTCATAAAAGTAGCTCGCCAAGCATTTTTTTCGTGTGTATGGTCCGTATCTCATAGTCACAATACATAATAATAATAAATAATAAACGCCGAGAGGAGGCCTCCCATCTACGACGCCGTGACCGCCGTAATCCCGTGACAAAGACACAAATACTGCAAGCATATGTTAACACAACAGATAGTTCCAACCTTCACGCCAATCCTAGCTGTGCATTTATCATCCAAGACAGACCCGACATTTAAAAGGTTGGGTGCTACCACAACAAATGATATAATAGTTCCAACTATCTCCACATTTCTACCCGGCATAACAGATAGATCCATACACAAAACGAAATATTTTCGCGGTGTAATGCAAGAAACATTTGATAACAGCTTGTAGAATAAGCATCAGAATAAACTCATTTGGAATAACAAGAAAGTCACATTTTAGTGGGGTAAGAAAAGGCCCACATTTTGAAGATAAGAAGCCCACCTGGACTGTAGATTGTCTAACCGATTTCTTGGATTGCGAGTCCTAGGCTTAGCCTATCTATTCCTGGCTTTGAGGTTTTGGAGTTGAAACATCCATCGGGTCTTAGAACCCATATTTCTACTTGAGTGTATATCATGGCATGATATACAATCAATTGATCATGTAGTAGCACCTAGTCAAATATTTCACGTTAAGACGTGCTTCCGTAAAAATATCATATTGTTGTTTTATCCTAAATTCGTGCATCTTATTAATGCTTTAATGTACCTTGCGACATATCATATGAATGCATCAATTAATAGCATGTTAGTCACATAAGGCATGTTTCACATAGGGGAGTTTCAACACTTAGTTAAATTTCAAGTGTTTAATTTTCAGCAAAACAGCTTAAAACAACCCAAGTGTCATACTTTGACGATCTATAACTCTCGATTAAAAATACGTATGACCGCACAAAGACACATTCTGGAAACCTCTAAACATGTACTGTAAGTTCTAAGAAGGAAGTCGACCCAAAAGAGTCGTGGTTCTGGAGATATAGGGTCTCAAAGTGGGCAACTCGAACTGACTTCTTCTATACTTAGAAAAATTTTCAGGATTTCCAGATTTAGCTTAACGACGAGGGATTTTGCGAGGCTCGTAACTTTTGACTCACAATACCAAAATGACTGAAAGATACCATTTTAGAAACCTTGTAATAAGAACTACATGTTTCATGAAGACCGTACTGGAAGATACTTGATGCATCGAGAAATACGTAAGTTCAAAGTTGACTAGTTGGAAAGGACAACATTCAAGTAGGTGACTTTGGGTCAGTGAACAGTATACTTATAAGGCTTGGTTTGGGATCAAACTTTCCAGATCACAACTAGACATGGTAAGGAACATTTCTTATGAAGAAACCAAAGTCAAAATCGGATTACAAACGGCTCGAATATCTCACGCAAAAGTCGTACACGGACAGTCATTTAGCATAGAATTTTACTAAGGCAGTTTGTCCAAAAGCTTACTGTAATGCGTCAACTTTAAAAATTCACCGTGAGTTCATTATAAGGAATCTAGGAATGCAACCAATCATATTGAAAAGCCACTTAAGTCTAGTTTAATCCAGAAAAGCCTTACTCAATGATTCAAAATAGATTGGGAGATAAAATATTTTACTACAAGCTATCACTACAGTGACAGTTTTGTGCAGTTCGTTTGAAAAATCTGGAATAAATAGTAAAAATTTTTAGAAAATTCTGAAAATTTACATAGATCTTCTAGACATGATAATTTATGTTTATGATAATTTTTAGAGTTTTACCATTAGCCAAACTCGAAAAGAAAGCCACGGACCGTGGGTGATGAACACCGAAATTTTACAGATTTGTGCAGTGTTTTCAAAAATAGAATTAAAATAGAAAATCAAGTTGGATTGACTTGAAATTTTACAGAGACGTAATAGACATGTTTAATTTCAACATAGTAAAATTTCACATTCATCGGACCACTGTAACTTAGTCAAATAATTTTATGAAGTTACTGTTTTCGTAACATACTTCCAGTTTTCAGTTTTAAGCTTATTCTTTTTGTATGCATTTCATATAACCACGAAAATGGTGAATCTATCACCCCAAATCACCACCAAGATCATCAATCTAACCATGCAAGTATGATTTAATCATGTCTAAGAGTCATAGGAGATAGTTATACCTTAGTCACGAATTTGAAGATGAATGAGAGAGATGGAGCTTGAGCCTCTTCCATGGTGGAAATGGTGTAGGAGAAGAAGAAGAGAGGAAAGGAGAGGAGAGGTCTGAAAATTTTGGGGAGAGAGGAGAAATGTATTATGAGTGAAATGAAGTGTATGGGAAGAGTTTCTCCCATGTATATCTCTCTCTCTCTTAGCACACACACACACACAATAGGAATCATGGTTGAGTGTGTAGAGAGTGTGGTGATGATTAGTGTAGGCTAGAAAGGCTTTCCATGCATTGGGTGTTAAAGGAGGTGACAAGCATGCCTTGTCCATTCATGATGGCCTAAGGTTTAGGGGTCCAAATAGGTAGGATTATTTTCTTTTGTACATTAATACAATATATATATCATACATGATCATAGGTATAAAATACAAGTCATAAAATAATTAAATCACCTCTTAGCCAATAATTCAAATTTTCGAGCTAAATAGGAAAATAGGATAAAAAATATCAATTACACCTATTATTGATAGGGTTTCAAATGTAATTTTCGATCATATATATCATAATATATGATTTAGATAATAATTAATAACATATAGTTTAGATAAAGGATAATATAATGGTATCATTTGCAAGGAAAACCCTAATTTGTATAATTAGGGTTTTCAAACCCATTTCATAAATATCGAGTTTTAATAACTCAAAATTGATTTTAATATTTAATATTACTGATTATATAAATTAATGATAGGAAATTAATTGGGATAATTTCCGGATCATTGAACTCATCTCTCAAAACATCTCTAGACGTTAACGCTCAAAACGCCTCAAATGATCATAATCGACTCATCTCAAAATGGTCGCAGAAGTTTGAACTTACTTTATAATTAATATTCTAGTAACATAGGAATTAATATGAAAATTAATTCCAATCTTCGCTGTTCGAAAATTTCACAAAATACCGACGTATGATGTGTAATCATGCTAAAATAATATCGTCGATATGCTTTACAAACTTCTATTTCTAAATTCACAATTCTCAAATGAATATAAAATAGAATTGCCTTCAGAATAATCGAAACCATTATTCGCTATCTTATCGATTGAATCGTCACAAATAATTCCTAATTTACGGTTTCAAAACCGTAATTAGCATCTAATTCTACGGATATTACATCCTACCCCTTAAAAGAAATTTCGTCTCCAAATTTGCATACCTCATAAAGTATGGGGTATCTTCAGATCTTAACATCTTATCTTTCCACGTGTTTTCCTTTTGTCCATGGTTCTTCCATCGATTTTCATTAAAACCCAAACTTGATTCCTTAATCGTTGAATCGCACGATCAAATTAGTCGAGATTTTCATCATAACTCATCTCGAGTCAAAGGTCACGCCATCATGTTGGTTTACGTGAATTGGGTCATTTTCGTATTTCTTAACTATGACATGTGGAAAAAATATTTCGTATTTTTCCGAATTTGGTGGAATACCAAGTTATAGGCTACTAGGCCTATTATTATTAGAAGCTCGAAGGTTCTACAAAACGTGGTCTCAAAGATTCTCAGATTCGATTTTGTAATTCTCTAGATGGAGAAATCTTAAGAAACTTAATCCGCATTTAAAATGCAATGATTTACGCCAGATCGTCGTAAGACTTTGTCCGTCTTAGCTTTTCTTATTCTTTGCCTTATTGGGCAGATATCTCACCGCTTCGCCATTTACGACGTCAGAACTTTATACCTTGCTCACCTACTTTGTTACAATAAAGTGGTGGTCGATACTTTTTCAAGACAATGCCTCATAAGGCTATATTGATCGTTGGTCGACAACTACGGTTGTACATAACTTAACAAGTGGTACAATACGCTCTCACTTGCATCCCGGTTTAACATTTATGTTCTCATCGTATCCTTAAACGCTCATATCGTCTCTTTGTTCGCCTCTTCCGCTTGTGAGCGGGCAACTATGTTAAGGTTCAACCTCGTGTTTAACTCTTTTGGGAGTTAGTTCAAAATCTAGGGTACTCGAGTCTCTATCTCAAGCGATAGGTTTTGGTACTCCCCGTAAATATACAATTCCCTTTTGTACGCCCGAGCTTAACTTATCGGTCTCACGAGTCATCCGAGTAGGCAGAGACAAAACATAATTGGTGAGTCAATCCACTACTACCCATATAGTAGTGCGACTTTTTACGACTTTCGCGTAACTCGTCATAAGATTCATTGCTACATCATTCCATTTTCATTCGTAGCTCTAGAGATTATAACCTCTTATAAGGCCTTTGATATAATGCCTTCACTTGTTGGTAACCGAGACATTGCTCGACAATCATGGTTACATCTCGCTCATTCCTTACTATCTAACTTTTCTCGTAAATCGTAACATATCTTAAAGTTGTCTAGTCAAGGTAAGAGAAGGGTCATGACTTCATTCTTGGTTTCATCTCTCACTTATTATTGCTTGGAGATATTTATATATATATAATCCTTCTTAGACGATATAACATTGTCCAAATAGCCTTAAAATTCTTCAATTTTCATTCCTTATCTTAATTTGTATTCTACTCCCATCTCCATTCTCTCTTTTAGTCATATGTCACCTGGGTGTGAGAGTACAACTTACGCTCACACCGAATGCCCGACTATTTCGTTCTCATTTTCTTAAACTTTCCAATGAGTTTTCCTTTTTTGTTGGGACATACTATGATTTAGGTTGAATTTTATAACTCGTATTAGATTCTACATTTACCATCCTCGTGTGATCATTTATCACACTTATAATCTTTACTAATTCGAGCCATCTTTCTCATCCTCAGATCCACATTTCCTTGCTCAAGAATAAATTCAAACTTTCGCAAGTTGAGAAGGGTTCTTAACTTATCATTCATAGGAGTGATGTCTTCAAGACTTTGGTATTTATACCATCGTCACTATTTCAAGTCGAGTTGGAAAATTCCATTCATGTGGCCTAAGTCATTGTGATCATAAGCTATTATCTTTCTCATATTAATACATAGCCTCTTTATTACTCCACGTAATTTCATTCCTTTGGGTAGCTATGTTATTGGTCTTGCTACTTTAGAGAGTTCTCAATGGCTCTTTGATAGTAGTCCAATTAATCTATGAAATTGTGGTCTCATTTAGGTCATCAACGACTTTCATTCTTAATTGCTTTGCCTTTGTCGTCCACATCGATTTCTTCTAAGGATACTATATGCCCGAGGAATATTTCTCCTTTACCGAAATACACACATCAGATTGCAAAATCGCCCTGCTCTTAAAAGTCGTAAGACGTCCTTCAATGTTCTTTATGTTCTTCTTCCTTCCTTTGAATAGGTAAGAACTTTATCTATAAAGATTAAGATAAAATTTTCTAAGACGTGGAACACTCGACTTTTGAGGTTCATGATCAAGGCTGGTGCATTTGTCATCCGAATGGCTTAACTATTATCTCATAGTAGCCATATCTTATTCGGAACGATTCGTTTTCGTATTTCGGATACCATTCTATAAAGGCCATATAATATTACACCAAAATGCCTAAATGAGGACTTTTTATTCATTATCTACGAGGGTCGGTTTATCGAGCCGACTGATTACAAGGTGTCTAGTTCTTTTTACACCCAAAATTTCGACACCACATTTAACATATTCACGAAATATTCCAACTACGTTTATTTTACTCATTCTAACCATATTATCTACATATGAGTCTACATATTATCATAGATCCTAGGATTCTATGTCTCGAGTGACCTTCACGAGTCGCACCTTTCCTAGAAACTTGTCTATTTCTCGACACGCTTTTACCTCATATATCCGACGATTATTCTCTTCAAAGAGTCGGGTCACACCGCCCTCGCTTCTTCTTCAATACCGAAGTTGGTGTTACTTTTATCGAAAGTAAGGTCGAGTTGGTAGTGGTAATACTCCTAATCCGCGAGGGCGATAAGATCCGTCCTTTTGCCCTTCTCGCTCTTATTGGTACCATTGACGCACAGACGGGGTGGCATTTGGAACATTAGGTACAACATTCGTCACGTCGTATGTGTAAATTGTCGGGACTAGGACGAGTGCTTATAGGTGCCGCTCCATACGCATCATGAGTATACTTGAGCTCGCTGACAACTCGTAAGTCCGCCTGCACTTTGAATTTGTATCATGGAGAAAATATTCTTTCGACACATCCTTTGCAAAACCCCGCTAACTGCTGGCAAACGACCGATAAGTCGTTGGATACCATCCTCATTTGTCACTCTAAAAATTTCGAAAGCCCATCTAGAGGTGTAAAATTTTCTCCAAAACTGTTCTAAATCCATGCCTAGCTCATAATAAAAGAGCCGATACGCCGTGTGAGTTATAAATTGTAGGCCTTGGGGTTACTCTTCACCCGTTAAACACCCTTTTTCCCGCCATTTGTATGCGGATATTTTTAGATAAGTTCGACTTAATTTAAGCTATGGAGGAATCTTTAAACAAGAATGATCTCTTAAAGAATTATACACTTTAAGACGATATAACTGTAGATAACTCATGACACTTATCTTAATACTCATTTTACGCCTACTCCTTCAACAGATATCGCTTTAAATCCATTCGCATATGCGGATAGTGGGTACCAATATCCTATCGCAGAAACCTTTTATCGAAAAGATTAGGTCCGTGTCACGATCACGTGAATGACAACCATTTTCAAGCTTTCGACTCTAAAATTATATCTACGCTCCTCATAGATATAGTGATCCAAATCATTGAGTAGAACTTTAGGCGATTCTAGGCTCGAATCTACGCTTGAGCAACTCTTGCGATGGCCATGATTTTCAGATAGGTAAGGAGGTTCTACATCTTGATGCGCTTACCCTAAATTGGGTTCTATCGCTTTTTGCATTTCTTGCGCGATGTCAAAAAGCAAACACCTAAATTGAACAAAATCTTATAGGTATTCGAGGAAATTTTCCTCATACCTATCTTGTTTTGGGTTTTGTTTGTTCTGCTTTTCATGCTAAGTATAGGCTTTGGTCTACGGTGTTCCCGCTTATTCAAGTAAACATCTATTTCATATGTCATCGTCCTTTCCATGGGACATTATGTTCCCTTGCTATGGCCTTCGTCGTGCCTCATTCACCTTATACTTCTGCATCTCAGATCGCTATGCTTTTACCAATAGCATTTGTGGTTAGGTCTACATCAACCTATCCGCTGATATTGATATTTCGATAATTAAGTCTTACCGTAGAGATCGTCGTGTCTCTATCACTATCATTCATTCCTAATCCAAGATGAATGACTCCATTCCCTTTTCACTTCATCGATCTTAGGAATATATTTCATATATCCTTACTTTAACTCTTCTCAAGGGAAATTTTATTTATCAAGTCATATGTCTCTCAAGCTTATATTATGTCGTGGCTATCTTATAATCGATAGCTCATAGTTTCTTTAGTTATTTCCGACTTTTGTCCCTTTTTCGACACGGTATTTGAAAGTAATCTTACTTTGCTATAATTCGGTCCCACTTTCGGACTAGAACCGCTATCATTGTCGATGGCTTGGTAGGTCGCATATCTGCACACCATAACTTAAATTCCAAGCATCTCTTCCATGTCTTCGCTTTGAAGATATTTTCTTCACACTTGATTTACATACTAGGGCTATCCTCGCTGCTCACACAATCTCAAAGATTATGATTCCTCCATCTCATTATCATTTGTTTAACCAAGTTTCAATTATTTGAATCGATTATGCTCAAGCATAATCTCATCGATCGAGGTATAAGGCGATGGATCTATTTTCCGAGATGCTATCATTTCCTTTATATATATATATATTCTTTGAAAGGAATATTTTGTATGCATCTTTATTCTTTAAACATGTCCAACCTACTAACGAGGTTTCAAGGACAACCAACTATCTTAAGGATAAGTTGTAATCTCTGTTATATAAAAGAGGAGTTCATATCCCACGGATATCATATACTTTTTCGCTTTTACTCTTGCATTCAATGCTAAAGAGTATCTTATTCATAACTTGATTATCGTAATAATGTATGAAGGTATAACTTCACCGTTATCAATCTTTGTAAAGCCCATCAAGGGTCATCACATCCATGTGTATCATAGGAAAATATCTCATCTCATCGAGATTTTCCTTACATCCCGATTTTCGATGTCTATCATTTTACCGGTCTCGAAACATTTGGGTGATCGGAATAAGTCAACCTATTTCATATCTCGATGTTTATCGCTCACTAATTGCACTTAGGTGACAAGGTAAGTCAACGTCATTATACTTGATGGTTTCAAGAGTCGAGAAAGAATTATCACGACTACTAAAAAAAAAAGCGTTGTCTCACAAATTGAAATAACATCTTTTCAATGATTGATTCGATATGCTTTTAGACCGAATAAATGGGGCTCTAGGTCCAAGACCGTAATGACGACTCATCGAGATTTCTTTGGTCATATGGGCTGGCTGCACTGGCCACAAATATTTTCTCACCACGCTAGGATTTGGGTTCAAAAGGACACTTTATGAATTTTGGGTTGAAAATTTTCTTCGTAAGAAGTGAGAAACTCGAATGAATTCTCAATCGAACTAGGTCATAGAGTTAAACTCAACGATGTATATTGGGTGATGAATATAATTTTGAAAGCTTATATACCCATAATAGGTCATCAACAAAGGTTCTTATGTACGCCGTGGCTCTACTTGTATTGTCGGCAATCTTACTTTCTTAGTAACATTCTAAGATTCAGATCATACTATAACGCTCTTACTTTCTATAAATCATGAGCTAGCTTCAACTGATCCTCGTGAATCCTGGAGTAGGAATCAGAATTTGGTCCTTCATAAGAAATGAAGTACAGTACATTAGGGGCACGAGGCTAAAAACCGACGTAAATCGGAGTTCACACGATCGAGAACTAATCAAAACAAAATCACCGCGCAGTGCAGGAAAATTTACGCCGCGCCGAGGTCATAAGCGATGCCGACGCCAAGGTCGCATGCCGCTACCGATGCCGCGGTAGTACAGAGAAATGCCGACGCCGAGGTCGCATAAGCTACCAAAGTCGATATGTCAAAGTCGACATTATAAATTCTCAAATCAAAGTCGACAACGACATGCCGAGGTCAAGTCGAGGTCGCACAATTTCAGATAAATCCTTTTCTTTTCGATACTCAAGATGGAATGAAGTTCTCAAATCCATCGTTACTTTTGTTCTTGTAATAGGAGGAAGTTCTTACTTCTATGTTCTTTCGTAAAAGGGATCATGCTTTTAAAAGTCTACGCTCGCTGAGCTAGCATGCTCATCATCATAAACAACTTTCAAGTTTGAAGTAAAACTTCAAATATTCATACGTAGCTCATTTGTACGCGATGTACTTCGTCGAATTTCACGAATTCAACATATCATTTTTGACAAATCGCTGTCCAATCTCAATCACTTTAAAGCATGAATAACATAACTTTGTTCATAATAATGAACCCTTATCAATTTCGTGATTTCAAATATTTCATCTTCGCATATCATGCCGAAACTTTCTCACATCATTGTCATCATCTCCTTATATCTTCCTTCTTTTCATAACTTTCTCGACAAATCATTTGTCATAACATTCATTCTCAACCTTCTCATAGCTTTCATTTCTTTTGAAAGATCATTTCAATCATCCTTCACTTCAAACTTTTCGATTTCAAAACCGAGAAAATCATTTATCTATCATAAATCAAACTTTGTTTCCTTAAATATGCAGTCCCATACCGCGATATTGTGGGAATCTTTGAGTTTCCTTAAATATGCATCCCATACCGCATATTGTGGGAATCTCTTTGAAAAAAATCATTTCCATCCTTTTTCACTTTCAATCTTTTCATTTTATTTGAATAAAATCATTTCATAAACATTCATCCGCCTGTGGAAATTTTCAAAACTTTGAAAAGAATCATTTACCTCATTTCGTTGAGCTTGATGTGATGGAGTGTTGAGCATTGTCACCGACCTTTAGAAGTCTAATGACTCAATCTAGACTTAATCTTAAAGGAGATTTTGGGTTCAAGAGCGAACCGCCTCGATACCACTGTTACATCCCCAAATCCTAAGTAGGATTTAGAAGGATCAGAACTCTAAACATGTATAATTAAACAGGGAATTCTCCTTAACAAAAGCCGAATTCATATGACAAGCATGTTCTGGACTTTAGTACATAACTTAAGTTCTTGCAATGAAAACATGTGATATGTACATATGACGATGTACTATCAAGGTATAAACTTTTCAATGACAATATTCCTATTGCTCAACACCGCCCATCCATCATCCGCTCAACCCGCACATTTAAAACAACATGCGTGGGCTGAGTACAAGAATGCACTCAGTGGACTCATGCCAAAACATTTGATAATATTCAATTACGCCGCCAATGTCGAGTAAGTCACAAGCGGTTTTAGTTAAAAGGCCTCAGGCTTACTAAAATCATTTCAGTCATAAAAGTAGCTTCGCCAAGCATTTTCGTGTGTATGGTCCGTATCTCATAGTCACAATACATAATAATAATAAATAATAAACGCCGAGAGGAGGCCTCCCATCTACGACGCCGTGACCGCCGTAATCCCGCACAAAAGACACAGTCACTGCAAGCATATGTTAACACAACAGATAGTTCCAACCTTCACGCCAATCCTAGCTGTGCATTTATCATCCGCACAGACCCGACATTTAAAAGGTGGGTGCTACCACAACAAACTTGTGATATAATAGTTCCAACTATCTCCACAGCCCTACCCGGCATAACAGATAGATCCATACACAAAACGAAATATTTTCGCGGTGTAATGCAAGAAACATTTGATAACAGCTTGTAGAATAAGTATCAGAATAAACTCATTTGGAATAACAATTAAAGTCACATTTTAGTGGGTAAGAAAAGGCCCACATTTTGAAGATAAGAAGCCCACCGGATCGTAGATTGTCTAACCGATTTTTTGATTATGAGTCCCAGCTTAGCCTATCTATTCCTCGGCTTTGAGGTTTTGGAGTTGAAACATCCATCGGGTCTTAGAACCCATATTTCTACTTGAGTGTATATCATGGCATGATATACAATCAATTGATCATGTAGTAGCATACTTAGTCAAATATTTCACGTTAAGACGTGCTTCCGTAAAAATATCATATTGTTGTTTTATCCTAAATTTGCATCTTATTAATGCTTTAATGTACCTTATGACATATCATATGAATGCATCAATTAATAGCATGTTAGTCACATAAGGCATGTTTCACATAGGGGAGTTTCAACACTTAGTTAAATTTCAAGTGTTTAATTTTCAGCAAAACAGCTTAAAACAACCCAAGTGTCATACTTTGACGATCTATAACTCTCGATTAAAAATACGTATGACCGCACAAAGACACATTCTGGAAACCTCTAAACATGTACTGTAAGTTCTAAGAAGGAAGTCGACCCAAAAGAGTCGTGGTTCTGGAGATATAGGGTCTCAAAGTGGGCAACTCGAACTGACTTCTTCTATACTTAGAAAAATTTTCAGGATTTCCAGATTTAGCTTAACGACGAGGATTTTATGAGGCTCGAACTTTTGACTCACAATACCAAAATGACTGAAAGATACCATTTTAGAAACCTTGTAATAAGAACTACATGTTTCATGAAGACCGTACTGGAAGATACTTGATGCATCGAGAAATACGTAAGTTCAAAGTTGACTAGTTGGAAAGGACAACATTCAAGTAGGTGACTTTGGGTCAGTGAACAGTATACTTATAAGGCTTGGTTTGGGATCAAACTTTCCAGATCACAACTAGACATGGTAAGGAACATTTCTTATGAAGAAACCAAAGTCAAAATCGGATTACAAACGGCTCGAATATCTCACGCAAAAGTCGTACACGGACAGTCATTTAGCATAGAATTTTACTAAGGCAGTTTGTCCAAAAGCTTACTGTAATGCGTCAACTTTAAAAATTCACCGTGAGTTCATTATAAGGAATCTAGGAATGCAACCAATCATATTGAAAAGCCACTTAAGTCTAGTTTAATCCAGAAAAGCCTTACTCAATGATTCAAAATAGATTGGGAGATAAAATATTTTACTACAAGCTATCACTACAGTGACAGTTTTGTGCAGTTCGTTTGAAAAATCTGGAATAAATAGTAAAATTTTTAGAAAATTCTGAAAATTTACATAGATCTTCTAGACATGCTAATTTATGTTTATGCCAATTTTAGAGTTTTACCATTAGCCAAACTCGAAACGAAAGCCACGGACCGTGGGTGATGAACACCGAAATTTTACAGATTTGTGCAGTGTTTTGAAAATAGAATTAAAATAGAAAATCAAGTTGGATTGACTTGAAATTTTACAGAGACGTAATAGACATGTTTAATTTCAACATAGTAAAATTTCACATTCATCGGACCACTGTAACTTAGTCAAATAATTTTATGAAGTTACTGTTTTCGTAACATACTTCCAGTTTTCAGTTTTAAGCTTATTCTTTTTGTATGCATTTCATATAACCACGAAAATGGTGAATCTATCACCCCAAATCACCACCAAGATCATCAATCTAACCATGCAAGTATGATTTAATCATGTCTAAGAGTCATAGGAGATAGTTATACCTTAGTCACGAATTTGAAGATGAATGAGAGAGATGGAGCTTGAGCTCTCTTCCATGGTGGAAATGGTGTAGGAGAAGAAGAAGAGAGGAAAGGAGAGGAGAGGTCTGAAAATTTTGGGGAGAGAGGGAGAAATGTATTATGAGTGAAATGAAGTGTATGGGAAGAGTTTCTCCCATGTATCTCTCTCTCTCTTAGCACACACACACACACAATAGGAATCATGGTTGAGTGTGTAGAGTGTGGTGATGATTAGTGTAGGCTAGAAAGGCTTTCCATGCATTGGCATTGGGTGTTAAAAGAGGTGACAAGCATGCCTTGTCAATCCATGATGGCCTAAGGTTTAGGGGTCCAAATAGGTAGGATTATTTTATTTTGTACATTAATACAATATATATATCATACATGATCATAGGTATAAAATACAAGTCATAAAATAATTAAATCACCTCTTAGGCATATATTTGAAATTTTCGAGAAGCTAAATAGGAAAATAGGATTAAAAATAGCACATTTCATGCATTAAAATATTTCAAATGTAGGGTTTCAAATTATTAAATATCAATAATAGTTTTAATGCTCAAAATTAATTAAATAATATCCATATATATCATAAATATAGTTTAGATACCATAGGATAATTTTGGTATCATTACTCGTGACCAAACCCTAATTTGTATAATTAGGGTTTTCAAACCCATTTCATAAATATCGAGTTTTAATAACTCAAAATTGATTTTAATATTTAATATTACTGTAATTATATAAATTAATGATAGGAAATTAATTGGGATAATTTCCGGATCATTGAACTCATCTCTCAAAACATCTCTAGACGCTAACGCTCAAAACGCCTCAAATGATCATAATCGACTCATCTCAAAATGGTCGCAGAAGTTTGAACTTACTTTATAATTAATATTCTAGTAACATAGGAATTAATATGAAAATTAATTCCAATCTTCGCCGTCCGAAAATTTCACAAAATACCGACGTATGATGTGTAATCGGCGCTAAAATAAATATCGTCGATATGCTTTACAAACTTCTATTTCTAAATTCACAATTCTCTTGAATATAAAATAGAATTGCCTTCAGAATAATCGAAACCATTATTCGCTATCTTATCGATTGAATCGTCACAAATAATTCCTAATTTACGGTTTCAAAACCGTAATTAGCATCTAATTCTACGGATATTACATCCTACCCCTTAAAAGAAATTTCGTCCCAAATTTGCATACCTCATAAAGTATGGGGTATCTTTTGTATCTTAACATCTTATCTTTCCACGTGTTTTCCCTTTTGTCCATGGTTCTTCCATCGATTTTCATTAAAACCCAAACTTGATTCCTTAATCGCTGAATCGCACGATCAAATTAGTCGAGATTTTCATCATAACTCATCTCGAGTCAAAGGTCACGCCATCATGTTGGTTTACGTGAATTGGGTCATTTTCGTATTTTTTAACTATGACATGTGGAAAAAATATTTCGATTTTTCCGAATTTGGTGGAATACCAAGTTATAGGCTACTAGGCCTATTATTATTAGAAGCTCGAAGGTTCTACAAAACGTGGTCTCAAAGATTCTCAGATTCGATTTTGTAATTCTCTAGATGGAGAAATCTTAAGAAACTTAAATTCGCATTTAAAATGCAGCTCGATTTACGCTGACATCAGTAAGACTTTTGTCCGTCTTAGCTTTTCTTATTCTTTGCCTTATCAGATATCTCACTCGCTTCGCCACGACGCCAGAACTTTATACCTTGCTCACCTACTTTGTTACAATAAAGTGGTGGTCGATACTTTTTTCAAGACAATGCCTCATAAGGCTATATCGATCGTTGGTCGACAACTACGGTTGTACATAACTTAACAAGTGGTACAACACGCTCTCACTTGCATCCCGGTTTAACATTTATGTTCTCATCGTATCCTTAAACGCTCATATCGTCCTTTGTTCGCCTCTTCGCCTTGTGAGCGGGCAACTATGTTAAGGTTCAACCTCGTGTTTAACTCTTTTGGGAGTTAGTTCAAAATCTAGGGTACTCGAGTCTCTATCTCAAGCGATAGGTTTTGGTACTCCCGTAAATATACAATTCCTTTTGTACGCCCCGAGCTTAACTTATCGGGTCCACGAGTCATCCGAGTAGGCAGAGACAAAACATAATTGGTGAGTCAATCCACTACTACCCATATAGTAGTGCGACTTTTTATGACTTTCGCGTAACTCGTCATAAGATTCATTCTACATCATTCCATTTTCATTCGTAGCTCTAGAGATTATAACCTCTTATAAGGCCTTTGATATAATGCCTTCACTTGTTGGTAACCGAGACATTGCTCGACAATCATGGTTACATCTCAATTCATTCCTTACTATCTAACTTTTCTCGTAAATCATAACATATCTTAAAGTTGTCTAGTCAAGGTAAGAGAAGGGTCATGACTTCATTCTTGGTTTCATCTCTCTTGACTTATTATTGCTTGGAGATATTTATATATATATAATCCTTCTTAGACGATATAACATTGTCCAACATTCCTTAAAATTCTTCAAATTTTCATTCCTTATCTTAATTTGTATTCTACTCCCATCTCCATTCTCTTTTAGTCATATGTCACCTGGGTGTGAGAGTACAACTTACGTCACACCGAATGCCCGACTATTTCGCTCTCATTTTCTTAAACTTTCCAATGAGTTTTCCTTTTTGTTGGGACATACTATGATTTAGGGTGAATTTTATAACTCGTATTAGATTCTACATTTACCATCCTCGTGTGATCATTTATCACACTTATAATCTTTTACTAATTCGAGCCATCTTTCTCATCCTCAGATCCACATTTCCTTGCTCAAGAATAAATTCAAACTTTCGCAAGTTGAGAAGGGTTCTTAACTTATCATCATAGGAGTGATGTCTTCAAGACTTTGGTATTTATACTATCGTCACTATTTCAAGTCGAGAGTTGGAAAATTCCATTCATGTGGCCTAAGTCATTGTGATCATAAGCTATTATCTTTCTCATATTAATACATAGCCTCTCTTTATTACTCCACGAATTTCATTCCTTTTGGGTAGCTATGTTATTGGTCTTGCTACTTTAGAGAGTTCTCAATGGCTCTTTGATAGTAGTCAATTAATCTATGAAATTCTCGGTCTCTTTTTAGGTCATCAACGACTTTCATTCTTAATTGTTTTGCCTTTGTCGTCCACATTGATTTCTTCTAAGGATACTATATGCCCGAGGAATATTTCTCCTTTACAACAATTGCAAAATACACACATCGTGAAGATTGCAAAATCTTTATGTTCTTCTTCGCTCTTAATAAAAGTCGAAGTCTGGCGAACTGAAATCTTCGAATGTTCTTTATGTTTTTTCCTTCGTCAAAGGAAAGGAATAAGTAAGAACTTTATCTATAAAGATTAAGATAAAATTTTCTAAGCACGTGTGGAACACTCGACTTTTGAGGTTCATGATCAAGGCTGGTGCATTTGTCATCCGAATGGCTTAACTATTATCTCATAGTAGCCATATCTTATTCTAACTATTCTTCAGATTTCGGATACCATTCTACTAGACCATATAATATTATACCAAAATGCCTAAATGAGGACTTTTTATTCATTATCTACGAGGGTCGGTTTATCGAGCCGATCGATTACAACATGCCTAGTTCTTTTTACACCCAAAATTTCGACACCACATTTAACATATTCACTAAATATTCCAACTACGCTTATTTTACTCATTCTAACCATATTATCTACATATGAGTCTCATATTATCATAGGTTCTATGTCTCGAGTGACCTTCACGAGTCGCACTTTCGCTTAGAAACTTGTCTATTTCTCGACACGCTTTTACCTCATATATCCGACGATCTTTCTTCAAAGAGTCGTGGGTCACACCGCCCCCCGCTTCTTCTTCAATACCGTAAGTTGGTGTTACTTTTATCGAAAGTAAGGTCGAGTTGGTAGTGGTAATACTCCTAATCCTCGAGGCGATAAGATCCCGTCTTTTGCGCCTTCTCGCTCTTATTGGTACCATTGACGCACAGACGGGTGGTATTTGGAACATTAGGTACAACATTCGTCACGCCGCGTATGTGTAAATTGCCGGGACTAGGACGAGTGCTTATAGGTGCCGCTCCATACGCATCATGAGTATACTTGAGCTCGCTGACAAACTCGTAAGTCCGCCTGCACTTTGAATTTGTATCATGGAGAAAATATTCTTTCGACACATCCTTTTGCAAAACCCCGCTAATCTGCTGGCAAACGACCGATAAGTCGTTGGATACCATCCTCATTTGTCACTCTAAAATTTCGAGCGCCCATCTAGAGGTGTAAAATTTTCTCCAAAACTGTTCTAAATCCATGCCTAGCTCATAATAAAAGAGCCGATACGCCGTGTGAGTTATAAATTGTAGGCCTTGGGGTTACTCTCTTACCCGTTAAACACCCTTTTTCCCGCCATTTGTATGCGGATATTTTTAGATAAGTTCGACTTAATTTAAGCTATGGAGGAATCTTTAAACAAGAATGATCTCTTAAAGAATTATACACTTTAAGACGATATAACCTAGTAGATAACTCATGACACTTATCTTAATACTCATTTTACGCTCTACACCTTTAACAGATATCGCTCTAAATCCATTCGCATATGCGGATAGTGGGTACCAATATCCTATCGCAAAAACCTTTTATCGAAAAGATTAGGTCCGTGTCACGATCACGTGAATGACAACCATTTTCAAACTTCGACTCTAAAATTATATCTACGCTCCTCATAGATATAGTGATCCAAATCATTGAGTAGAACTTTAGGCGATTCTAGGCTCGATTCTACGCTTGAGCAACTCTTGCGATGGCCATGATTTTCAGATAGGTAAGGAGGTTCTAAATCTTGATGCGCTTACCCTAAATTGGGTTCTATCGCTTTTCATGCATTTCATGCGATGTCAAAAAGCTTAAACACCTAAATTGAACAAAATCTTATAGGTATTCGAGGAAATTTTCCTCATACCTATCCCGCTTTTGGGTTTTGTTTGTTCTGCTTCCTGCATAAGTATAGGCTTTGGTCTACGGTGTTCCGCTTATTCAAGTGAACATCTATTTCATATGTCATCGTCCTTTCCATCGGGACATTATGTTCCTGCTATGGCCTTCTGTCGTGCCTCATTCACCTTATACTTCTCGGTATCTCAGATCGTTATGCTTTTACCAATAGCATTTGTGGTTAGGTCTACATCAACCTATCCGCTGATATTGATATTTCGATAATTAAGTCTTACCGTAGAGATCGTCGTGTCTCTATCACTATCATTCATTCCTAATCCAAGATGAATGACTCCATTCCCTTTTCACTTCATCGATCTTAGGAATATATTTCATATATCCTTACTTTAACTCTTCTCAAGGGAAATTTTATTTATCAAGTCATATGTCTCTCAAGCTTATATTATGTCATGGCTATCTTATAATCGTATAGCTCATAGTTTCTTTAGTTATTTCCACTTTTGTCCCTTTTTCGACACGGTATTTGAAAGTAATCTTACTTTGCTATAATTCGGTTCCCACTCGGACTAGAACCGCTATCATTGTCGATGGCTTGGTAGGTCGCATATCTCGCACACCATAACTTAAATTCCAAGCATCTCTTCCATGTCTCGCTTTGAAGATATTTTCTTCACACTGATTTACATACTAGGCTATCCTCGCTGCTCACACAATCTCAAAGATTATGATTCCTCCATCTCATTATCATTTGTTTAACCAAGTTTCAATTACTTGAATCGATTATGCTCAATCATAATCTCATCGATCGAGGTATAAGGCGATGGATCTATTTTCCGAGATGCTATCATTTCCTTTATATATATATATTCCTCGAAAGGAATATTTTGTATGCATCTTTATTCTTTAAACATGTCCAACCTACTAACGAGGTTTCAAGGACAACCAACTATCTTAAGGATAAGTTGTAATCTCTGTTATAAAAGAGGAGTTCATATCCCACTGATATCATATACTTTTCTTGCTTTTACTCTTGCATTCAATGCTAAAGAGTATCTTATTCATAACTTGATTATCGTAATAATGTATGAAGGTATAACTTCACCGTTATCAATCTTTGTAAAGCCCATCATGGTCATCACATCCATGTGTATCATAGAAAAATATCTCATCTCATCGAGATTTTCCTTACATCCCGATTTCTCGATGTCTATCATTTTACCGGTCTCAAACATTTGGGTGATCGGAATAAGTCAACCTATTTCATATCTCGATGTTTATCGCTCACTAATTGCACTTAGGTGACAAGGTAAGTCAACGTCATTATACTTGATGGTTTCAAGAGTCGAGAAAGAATTATCACGACTACTTAAAAAAACGTTGTCTCACAAATTGAAATAACATCTTTCAATGATTGATTCGATATGCTTTTTAGACCGAATAAACGGGGCTCTAGGTCCAAGACCGAATGACGACTCATCGAGATTTCTTTGGTCATATGGGCTGGCTGCACTGGCCACAAATATTTTCTCACCACGCTAGGATTTGGGTTCAAAAGGACACTTTATGAATTTTGGGTTGAAAATTTTCTTCGTAAGAAGTGAGAAACTCGAATGAATTCTCAATCGAACTAGGTCATGAGTTAAACTCAACGATGTATATTGGGTGATGAATATAATTTTGAAAGCTTATATACCCATAATAGGTCATCAACAAAGGTTCTTATGTACGCCGTGGCTCTACTTGTATTGTCGGCAATCTTACTTTCTTAGTAACATTCTAAGATTCAGATCGCACTATAACGCTCTTACTTTCTATAAATCATGAGCTAGCTTCAACTGATCCTCGTGAATCCTGGAGTAGGAATCAGAATTTGGTCCTTCATAAGAAATGAAGTACAGTACATTAGGGGCACGAGGCGAAAACCGACGAAATCGGAGTTCACACGATCGAGAACTAATCAAAACAAAATCACCGCGCAGTGCAGGAAAAATTTACGCGCTCGCGCCGAGGTCATAAGCGATGCCGACGCCAAGGTCGTGCATGCCGCTACCGATGCCGCGGTAGTACAGAGAAATGCCGACGCCGAGGTCGCATAAGCTACCAAAGTCGATATGTCAAAGTCGACATTATAAATTCTCAAATCAAAGTCGACAATGACATGCCGAGGTCAAGTCGAGGTCGCACAATTTTGTATAAACTTTTCTTTTCGATACTCAAGATGGAATGAAGTTCTCAAATCCATCGTTATTTTGTTCTTGTAATAGGAGGAAGTTCTTACTTCTATATTCTTTCGTAAAAGGGATCATGCTTTTAAAAGTCTACGCTCGCTGAGCTAGCATGCTCATCATCATAAAGAACTTTGAAGTTGAAGTAAAACTTCAAATATTCATACGTAGCTCATTTGACGATGTACTTCGTCGAATTTCACGAATTCAACATATCATTTTTGACAAATCGCTGTCCAATCTCAATCACTTTGAAGCATGAATAATATAACTTTGTTCATAACAATGAACACTTATCAATTTCGTGATTTCAAATATTTCATCTTCGCATATCATGCCGAAACTTTCTCACATCATTGTCATCATCTCCCTTATATCTTCCTTCTTTTCATAACTTTCTCGACAAATCATTTGTCATAACATTCATTCTCAACCTTCTCATAGCTTTCATTTCTTTTGAAAGATCATTTCAATCATCCTTCACTTCAAACTTTTCGATTTCAAAACCGAGAAAATCATTTGTCTATCATAAATCAAACTTTGTTTCCTTAAATATGCAATCCCATACCGCATATTGTGGGAATCTTTTGAGTTTCCTTAAATATGCATCCCATACCGCATATTGTGGGAATCTCTTTTGAAAAAATCATTTTCATCCTTTTCACTTTCAATCTTTTCATTTTATTTGAATAAAAATCATTTCATAAACATTCATCCGCCGTGGAAATTTTCAAAACTTTGGAAAAGAATCATTTACCTCATTTCGTTGAGCTTGATGTGATGGAGTGTTGAGCATTGTCACCGACCTTTAGAAGTCTAATGACTCAATCTAGACTTAATCTTAAAGGAGATTTTGGGTTCAAGAGCGAACCGCCTCGATACCACTCTGTTACATCCCCAAATCCTAAGTAGGATTTAGAAGGATCAGAACTCTAAACAGTATAATTAAACAGGGAATTCTCCTTAACAAAAGCCGTAATTCATATGACAAGCATGTTCTGGACTTTAGTACATAACTTAAGTTCTTGCAATGAAAACATGTGATATGTACATATGACGATGTACTATCAAGGTATAAACTTTTCAATGACAATATTCCTATTGCTCAACACCGCCCATCCATCATCCGCTCAACCCGCACATTTAAAACAAACATGCAGTGGTCGAGTACAAGAATGCACTCAAAGTGGACTCATGCCAAAACATTTGATAATATTCAATTACGCCGCCAATGTCGAGTAAGTCACAAGGGTTTTAGTTAAAAGGCCTCAGGCTTACTAAAATCATTTCAGTCATAAAAGTAGCTCGCCAAGCATTTTTTGGTGTGTATGGTCCGTATCTCATAGTCACAATACATAATAATAATAAATAATAAACGCCGAGAGGAGGCCTCCCATCTACGACGCCGTGACCGCCGTAATCCCGTGACAAAGACACAAATACCGCAAGCATATGTTAACACAACAGATAGTTCCAACCTTCACGCCAATCCTAGCTGTGCATTTATCATCCGCACAGACCCGACATTAAAAAGGTCATGCACCCAAATGACATAACTTGTCATAATAAAGTTCCAACTATCTCCACAATTTCTACCCGGCATAACAGATAGATCCATACACAAAACGAAATATTTTTGGGTGTAATGCAAGAAACATTTGATAACAGCTTGTAGAATAAGTATCAGAATAAACTCATTTGGAATAACATTAAAGTCACATTTTAGTGGGGTAAGAAAAGGCCCACATTTTGAAGATAAGAAGCCCACCGACCGTAGATTGTCTAACCGATTTTTTGATCACAGTCCCAGCTTAGCCTATCTATTCCTCGGCTTTGAGGTTTTGGAGTTGAAACATCCATCGGGTCTTAGAACCCATATTTCTACTTGAGTGTATATCATGGCATGATATACAATCAATTGATCATGTAGTAGCGCCTAGTCAAATATTTCACGTTAAGACGTGCTTCCGTAAAAATATCATATTGTTGTTTTATCCTAAATTGCATCTTATTAATGCTTTAATGTACCTTATACATATCATATGAATGCATCAATTAATAGCATGTTAGTCACATAAGGCATGTTTCACATAGGGGAGTTTCAACACTTAGTTAAATTTCAAGTGTTTAATTTTCAGCAAAACAGCTTAAAACAACCCAAGTGTCATACTTTGACGATCTATAACTCTCGATTAAAAATACGTATGACCGCACAAAGACACATTCTGAAACCTCTAAACATGTACTGTAAGTTCTAAGAAGGAAGTCGACCCAAAAGAGTCGTGGTTCTGGAGATATAGGGTCTCAAAGTGGGCAACTCGAACTGACTTCTATACTTAGAATATTTTTCAGAATTTCCAGATTTAGAGTGTCATACTTTGACGATTCATAACTCTTGATTAAAAATACGTATGACCGCACAAAGACACATTCTGGAAACCTCTAAATATGTACTATAAGTTCTAAGAAGGAAGTCGACCCAAAAGAGTCGTGGTTCTGGAGATATAGGCTCTCAAAGTGGGCAACTCGAACTGACTTCTTCTATACTTAGAAAAATTTTCAGGATTTCCAGATTTAGCTTAACGACGTAGGATTTTATGAGGCTCGTAACTTTTGACTCACAATACCAAAATGACTGAAAGATACCATTTTAGAAACCTTGTAATAAGAACTACATGTTTCATGAAGACCGTACTGGAAGATACTTGATGCATCGAGAAATACGTAAGTTCAAAGTTGACTAGTTGGAAAGGACAACATTCAAGTAGGTGACTTTGGGTCAGTGAACAGTATACTTATAAGGCTTGGTTTGGGATCAAACTTTCCAGATCACAACTAGACATGGTAAGGAACATTTCTTATGAAGAAACCAAAGTCAAAATCGGATTACAAACGGCTCGAATATCTCACGCAAAAGTCGTACACGGACAGTCATTTAGCATAGAATTTTACTAAGGCAGTTTGTCCAAAAGCTTACTGTAATGCGTCAACTTTAAAAATTCACCGTGAGTTCATTATAAGGAATCTAGGAATGCAACCAATCATATTGAAAAGCCACTTAAGTCTAGTTTAATCCAGAAAAGCCTTACTCAATGATTCAAAATAGATTGGGAGATAAAATATTTTACTACAAGCTATCACTACAGTGACAGTTTTGTGCAGTTCGTTTGAAAAATCTGGAATAAATAGTAAAAATTTTTAGAAAATTCTGAAAATTTACATAGATCTTCTAGACATGCTAATTTATGTTTATGCCAATTTTTAGAGTTTTACCATTAGCCAAACTCGAAACGAAAGCCACGGACCGTGGGTGATGAACACCGAAATTTTACAGATTTGTGCAGTGTTTTTGAAAATAGAATTAAAATAGAAAATCAAGTTTTATTGACTTGAAATTTTACAGAGACGTAATAGACATGTTTAATTTCAACATAGTAAAATTTCACATTCATCGGACCACTGTAACTTAGTCAAATAATTTTATGAAGTTACTGTTTTCGTAACATACTTCCAGTTTTCAGTTTTAAGCTTATTCTTTTGTATGCATTTCATATAACCACGAAAATGGTGAATCTATCACCCCAAATCACCACCAAGATCATCAATCTAACCATGCAAGTATGATTTAATCATGTCTAAGAGTCATAGGAGATAGTTATACCTTAGTCACGAATTTGAAGATGAATGAGAGAGATGGAGCTTGAGCTCTCTTCCATGGTGGAAATGGTGTAGGAGAAGAAGAAGAGAGGAAAGGAGAGGAGAGGTCTGAAAATTTTGGGGAGAGAGGGAGAAATGTATTATGAGTGAAATGAAGTGTATGGGAAGAGTTTCTCCCATGTATCTCTCTCTCTCTTAGGCACACACACACACACAATAGGAATCATGGTTGAGTGTAAGGAGTGACCATCATGATGATTATGATGTAGGCTATGAAGGTGTCCAAATTTCCAGGCAAATTTTTGGGAGTAGGAGTGTTAAAGGAGTGTGATGAAGCATGCCTTGTCCATTCATGATGGCCTAAGGTTTAGGGGTCCAAATAGGTAGGATTATTTTATTTTGTACATTAATACCATATATATATCATACATGATCATAGGTATAAAATACAAGTCATAAAATAATTAAATCACCTCTTAGGCATATATTTGAAATTTTCGAGAATAATAGCTAAATAGGATAAAATAATAGCACATTTCATTAAACCCTAATTTCAAATGTAGGTTTCAAATTATTAAATACACAATACCGTAATTTTAATGCTCAAAATTAATTTTATGCATAATAATATCCATATATATCATAACATATAGTTTAGATACCATAGGATAATTTAATGGTATCATTTTCGTGACCAAACCCTAATTTGTATAATTAGGTTTTCAAACCCATTTCATAAATATCGAGTTTTAATAACTCAAAATTGATTTTAATATTTAATATTACTGATTATATAAATTAATGATAGGAAATTAATTGGGATAATTTCCGGATCATTGAACTCATCTCTCAAAACATCTCTAGACGTTAACGCTCAAAACGCCTCAAATGATCATAATCGACTCATCTCAAAATGGTCGCAGAAGTTTGAACTTACTTTATAATTAATATTCTAGTAACATAGGAATTAATATGAAAATTAATTCCAATCTTCGCTCTCGAAAATTTCACAAAATACCGACGTATGATGTGTAATCGGCGCTAAAATAATACTCGTCGATATGCTTTACAAACTTCTATTTCTAAATTCACAATTCTCGTGAATATAAAATAGAATTGCTCCTTCAGAATAATCGAAACCATTATTCGCTATCTTATCGATTGAATCGTCACAATAATTCCTAATTTACGGGTTTCAAAACCGTAATTAGCATCTAATTCTACGGATATTACACCCTAATAAGAATCCTATTTCTATTCGAACTTTTATTAATTAAATCTTAATCCTAGATAAATATAAAATAGAACTTGGCTCAACAAATTAATATTCTACAAAGCCCAATTTGAGAATAAATAATATAATTTGATAATTTCACAAGCCCAAAATAAACTCAAGTTCGCTTTCTAGCTGTATGAACTACGGACTCCCTCAAGTCCAACACCAATTCGAGCACGCCAAATACTCACAAACCAAGACAAAAGATTTAAATTTAAAGCAAATTAATGCAAGAAAAGTAAGCTAAACAAAAAGCATATAACTTAATATTTCATATATGAAATTTAATATTTTTGCATATATAAAAAATAACGATTTCTAACCTTTAATCTGGATTGATCATACGACGCCAATGTTTTTCTAACTATGATTGAAGAGAATTTTATAACACACTCTATTTTTCTCAAATATTTTCAATCATAATAATCATAAGAGAGGTGTGATTCTATTTATAGATGTAATAAGATATTTTAATCATACTTTAGCAAAATATCTTAATTAAAAGTCAACAATTTACACCTCTAATTTATCCCTTAATTTTCGATCATCAAGAGAGTATGGTACAAAATTTTATCTTATCTTATAATTTATCATTTAATTCATATCATTTTCAAAGATTAAACATCACTATCAAAAGAAGCCAAAATTACTTCTTTCTTATTTTAGTCAAAGTTTTCTACCCATCTATATAAATAATACATCCACTGCTTAATTAATAATTCACCTTATCTTAACTTTAATAATATCTCTACATCATAATAATTATACATCATCATTATAAGAGATGAAAATTTCTTCTTTTCACACTATTACTCTAATTTTCGCCCACTTTGCATAAATATGTTACATAAATTATTTTTTCCCTTTCATAGCTATGTGACATAATATAGATCTTAGATGATACAATAAATCATAGGAAAATAATTAAGAATAATTCATATACTAAAGTGAAATTTTCGAACTATAATTAGAAATTAAGAATAAATTATCAAATCTTCATTCCTTTAACAACTAAAATTATTTAATGAAGTATTATATAAAATTAATGCTTTTGTATCATAAAATAAATTTCTCGAACCAATCTAGCAAAATTTCCTATTTTATTCAAAAATTACGTTTAGAAATTAAATAACAATTTTTCTTTCTCTTCCATTAATCACTAAATTTTGAAATTCATATGATATTTAGAGATAACATTGACCTTGATTCCATGATATTTATCAATATTAAAGTTTCAGCAATTAAATAAATTATTTGATAACATATCAACACATAATTCTTATTTTCAAAATTAGGTTAAGAAAAATATCTAATTGTGATAATTATAACTTCATTAAAGCATTAAAGCAGAAATATCATCGCTTAATAAATTTCATTAAATACCTTATCTTATCTTTTAATTAAATATCTTTAGCAAATCTTATCTTAAAGAAAATGTCATTATCAAACCTTATCTTATCTCTAAAACGTCATTATCTTACCTTATCACATAAATTAAATATCTTCCATATACAAACAAAATTATTATTTCATCTATAATAATGTGATCCCATACTTGATCACAAATTAACCATATAGACACATCATTTTCCTTTCTTTTTCCCTTATGCATTCTCATATTTTCGAAAATAATGGAACATACAAAAAGTTAAGATATAATTTTTCTTTATTAGTGTAATACTTATCTAGTTAATATCCCATATTTATTTAAAAATATAATTGTTTGTTATTATGATCCATTATATCCATAAAAATTTAATAGAATTTTCTATTCACTCAAAGTCTGAAATTATCGACGCTCATTTTCATTCTCGATTCATCGTAAATAAATTCCTTCAAAATTTTGAAAATTGATTTTAAACATCCGGTATTACAATCTTTCATCCTTCATTAACACATCATTCTCGAAGGTCTGATGAGTTCTCATGAGTATTAATTTTGAACGCTATGTTCAAACTTCACCCGAGCCGTCTCACAAGTCTCATGAGTACTTTCCAAATCTTGAAACCATACATGATGTTTCAGATCTCTGACAAGCATCCGGATTCATTTTACTTGGGAGTCTCCTCCGTTAGGATAACACATAACATGCTAAATATTAAATAATTCCTCAATAAACCACTACAAAAAAATGTCTAGTAGTTACATATTTTTAGTGACACCAAGAGAAGTGTTACAAAATTTATGACATCTTTAGATGTGACAAAATTTAATTACACCACATACATGCATCAATATATTTTTATTACACATAAAAATATATGTAAATTTTGTTACACTGAAAACGTAGTAAAATTTGTCGATCTATCCATGTAATTAAACCTTATTACATTTAAACATGTCACAATAATTTTTTTGTTACATATGGAATATAACTAAATTTTACTATAACTAAATTTTATTCAAATAGTTGTCCGATTTGGTGTTCCAAATTGAGACCTTTTTAACTCTAACATTTCTAAAATAATGTAGATAATTTATTCCAATATAATGTATAATTAATTTGTTAAATATAACAGTATATCAAAGCCAAACAAAATGTTGAAAGGTAAAGAAAAATAGAGAGAAAAGTTCAAATATGAGAAATTAGGAACTACAAAAATAGTTACACTTTTTCATATCACAAAAAATAGTTACACGCTCATATGTAACAAAAATAGCTACACTTATGAATTTCACTAAATTTGTGATATACTTTTTTTGTGACATGCATAATAGTTACTCATCCACAAGATGTCACAAATTTATTTAATTTACATCTATAAGTGTCACAATTCTTCAAAATTCATGTCACTATCGGAACATTTTGTAGTAGTGAACCCAAGTGCCTCGATACCATTTTAGAAGCGTTGATTCTCAATCAAAATCTTAGGATAATTAACTTGTACATGTCATTGTTACACCTCCGACCTACTAACAAAGTTAGCATTGGCACGAGAAAGGTTTCCAATTGATATACATCATGTATTATCCATGAGATTTTAATGGCAAAGAGTAAATATACTATGAAGGCTAATTTGTCCATAGAAAAATAAGAAAACATATAGCAATTCTCGACATGACTTGAGGGGTAGAAATGTCCATTGGGTAGTTTTAGTATCAACTTAAGGATATAGGTATAAGAGATATGGATCTAAAGAAAATAGGTATTTTAAGATATTAGCCTCATCATAATAAGTTTTTCAAATTTAATTTTCCGATCCCAACCCAACACCACCGCCTTCACACCTAAAAATAATCAAAATAAATAAATAATATACACTACAACAAAATGTTCCAATAGTGACATGATTTTTGAAGAATCAGACATTCTGGACGTCACTTCAACAAATTTCATGACATCTTGTAGATGAAGAATTATTATGTATGTCACAAAAAAAGATGTCACAAAAATTAGTGAAATTTATGTTTAGCTATTTTTGTTACATATGAACGCAACTATTTTTTTCACATGTGAAAGTGTAACTATTTTTATAGTTCCTAGTTTCTCATATTTGAACTTTTTCTTTTTCTTTTACCTTTCAACATTTTTGTTTGGCCTTGATGTTTGTTATATTTAACAAATTAGTTGTCTATTATATTGAAATAAATTATCTCTCATTATTTTGGAAATGTTAAGTCTAAAAATGTCTCTCATTTGGAAGACCAAAACCGATAAATAATTCAATATATATATATAGTAAAATTTGAAACTCTCAACTATAGTAAAATTTAGTTATATTCCTATACGTGACAAAAAATTATTGTGACATGTTTAAACGTAGTAATGTTTAATTACATGGATAGATGTGATAAATTTTACTACATTTTCAAGTGTATAAAATTTAAATATATTTTTATGTAACAAAAATATATTGATACATGCATCGGTGTAATTAAATATTGCAACATCTAAAGATGTTATAAATTTTGTAATATTCTCTCGTGTCACTAAAATATGCACTACAACAAAATTTGCTTTTAAGGATCGCCAAAACATGTCATTAATAACCATCTATAACAACATCTCGATCTATCTCACGCTGATTTTTAAGTGTCGCTCAAGAAAGTAAAACAGCTCTTCCTCGATAAAGACACCGAGAAGTGCCGCTTTAGGTATTATTTGAAATTCGAAAATCTAAGTTATTGTGACATCTAAAACGCCTTCATAATATAATTTTTTGAAGTTCTTTTTTCTCATAAATGTGATTTAATAATTATTAGTGACACTTTAATAATTTAAAAATTATTTTGAATTTTTTAAATTACATTTTAAGCTTTCTATTCTATAATTTTAATTTCAATTTCTACTTTATGAATTGGAACGAGAACAAATACCAAAAGATATCCGATCGAAATAAAATAATATTATTTATTCAAATATAAGAAGAAACTTAATTACAATATCATATAAATAAAAATGATCAAGATAAAAGAATTAGAAATCTATAGAATCCTATCGCCTCGTAATATCACTAATCTAAGCAATTGTACTATAAGATAGCTAAAACTAAAAGCAAAATGTATAACTATTATGCTACCAAAAGTACTAAAATTATCGTGTTATTCTCAGATTCTCTAAAATATATTCTCCCAAGTGCCTTTTCTTCTATTCTTCCAAAGCTATGAGTATTTTCCCAAGTTATCCGTAAATGAGATCACTGGACAACCTCCAAGTTGATTTCCCAAGCGCCTTTTCTTCTATTCTTCTATTCTTCCAAAGCTACAGCATAAAGACAAACCAAGGCAAATAAAAAATGAGTATAGACAAGAACACATACACAAACTCCATTCTTGTTTCTAAGTATAACCCTGTATACTTACATAATAGTGTTCAATACATTGAGCTTTCATTACCAAAAAGAAGAAATAAAAAATTACAGCAACATTTGTCACCGACATACGCACATACGACATCAAACAACCAAATATATTAATAGCATCTAACTATCATCAATCTAATATGAATAGAAAGTAAACAATACTAATCTCTGTATGCAGTAGCAAGATGATCGAGATAATGAGAACCAATCAAAACCTATCATAACCAACTAAAACCAAGATCGTGAAATATGTTAGAGAATCGAAAAGAGTGAAACATGGTTACCTCAACTAAACCAAGACCAAGAAGTCCTTTAGATTCTTTCCAACATACATATAATAGAATCGAAAAGTTATGTATATAGCTTCGCGGTTGTATGGAACTTATCTCGAGGACGAGCCTGCTCACATGAGGAATACAATTTTATCGAGCATTGTTCACCGGATAAGCTCTCACAAAATCGATCGCTCAACAATAGTTCAACAATTTATATAACATCAATCAGGTTCATAATTCTGGTTCGAACTCACGCCTTAGAGCTTCTCATGGCACATATTACATATGAACTTTAATATGCATATCATTCGTAAACTAAAACGAGAGGATCTAATATTAGAAGTAATTAACTATAAGAATCGCAGCTTGTATAATCTCGAAATTCCAAAATTAGAAACGCAGGAGAGGTCCGCCCCAAAGATAAAGAAGCTGTGGTGTATGTATTTTCCCATTAGTTATAGTGACGCGGCATATACACCTTTATCGACTCATGTTAGAGAATTGTATTTGGTGGATAGACTTCAATTTAAACAAGCACACAAATTGGAACCAATTAACGGTCCGATTCTACAATAGAAACCCCACCATGATTACATATATATTATAACACAACTAATTAAGGATAAAAAATGCTTCGAGTTTGTCATAACTCATCCCTAAACATTTAAGAAACTAACTTAAAATAGCTACCACATGATAATCAAACTCTAACTGTTCGTCGTTAGTTAAAGTAATTAGTTATCTTCTTTATTTTACCGTAATCTGCAGTAGAATAGTACAAAACATGAGGTTAATCGTAGAGATTAAATTAAAAAAGCAAGATAGTCATGCCTTATGTTTTCACCGAATGCTCTCACACATTACAAAATCTATCGTAAAGCTTTTATAACTAAATACTATACCAAGATGCAGCGCTCTTAGCATGATCATGAAATGAGAAACTCACAACCTCCAAAGCCATAAGAATATATTTAATAGTAAGATATCTATAGAATAGTGAATATAAGAAATTAATTCAGGTTATATGCAAGAATAATAGGTTACATATATCTTTTAAGTCGATGTAACTAATCAGATTGTTTCCGTCACCAACGGTCGCAAAAATAATAAAGAACATTAGATAATCGACTAAACTTTATAGCATTAGATAAGTGAGATTGATTACTGCATTGTAAAAGTTGCTAAGCATTCTAAGTAAGCTGACACATCATATTAGCGCATTTCGATAGTTGAGCATAAAAATCAATGGCAACTAATTGAGGCGATTTATTTTGACTGGCGTGAATCAACAAAGAATCCAAAGATAGTACCAAGCCATCAAGAAGTAATACATTGGCGATTCTCATGAAGCTTTAGAAGATTCAAGATAATTTTTCTCGATTCTTCTCGGGGTTCTTCCTGCCTCGCCATTTCAACACCAAAAGAATAAACCTCAAAACTTTTTCTCCAACTGCTCAACCGCATCAAAGCAATTAAACGATCGACACAAACCATAAACCACAAAAATCGATAACTAAACGCAAAACTTCAAAACCTCGACGCAACTGTATCCGTGAATCAAACTTCAAACTCGACACCAATTCCCATTACCTACTCAATCAAAATCAAATTGGAGAAAATAAAGAAATGAAGAAATTAGAGCGGTGGTTAATCCCCTTCTGCTTTTTTTGGCACATCGGTTTTCTAAACGTGGTAAATTACTACCTTTAATTTATATCATCTTAATTTTCTCTCAGATTAGATTTCTAAAAAAATTCTTTGTAAGTATAAAACTTTGTTTAATTTTAAGTGGAAAGTTACCACCAATGTAAAAGAGCTTTTTTTCCTATGTTTTGTGGAGGCATTTCATGGTGTCATCATTGAAGTGATATAACGTCATGTTTCTTTTTAGTGTCGTAATATTATTAAAAGATTTTGTTATAAATAAGATTGAAAATTTTGGTGTCACAATAGAGATGCTATCCTGACATATACATTGTAGTGCAGTTAAAGTGGTGTAGTAATAGGCCTTTTTGTTGTAGTGATGTAACTACTAGACATTTTTTTGTAGTGATAGATAACAATGCTATCTTGAAACTTTTAAATAATTTCAAGCACATTTTGCCAAAATTCAAAGGACCAGAACAGATCAACCAATCAAAATTTGGTAGACACATTGACTACGTAGAGCTTAACTTAAGCTAAATCATTACCATACAAAACATTACGACAATCTGCGACAAAACATGAAAACTCTCTACAACTAATTAGCTAGGTTACGAGGCGCCACAGGCCTGCAACTTCTTAACGTTCTAAAAAGAACCCTGAGTTTATGAGCTGACGCTCATAGAGTAATTGTCAAAGATACCTCCATTTATTTTACTCTAATGTGTAATACTAATCCCAGAAAAGTTTGCGACTAGAAGTCTAGAACTGCAAAAGACGTACTGACTTGATGCTCCGTCACTAAAAAACTAACAAATTGACCCGACCACAGATAAAATCATATCAACTATAATATAACGATTAAATAATGCAATTTATCTGATGGTGGGTAAGATTTATGTCACACTTCAACAAAAGGGTAACTTCCGCCAGCTCGAGCAAGAAGATCCAACGATGGATGATCAATTTTTCTGATTAATGACATCGAAATTGCTGTCATTGTCAACACACACCTGAGAGAAACAGTAGGAATTATAATCTTTGACATGGAAATATTGTGAATAATTAATCTGTTACGTAGAGTTTATCGTGGAGGTCGAAAGTCAGCATGTAATCGTTGAGATGTTGCTAACTCATGCTTTATTTATTGTTTTAGTTTATTATGTTTGTTGTCTTTATGGACTGTTGGTTTCTTTGTTGACTTAACAAGCTTCCACCTGGCCTTAAGGCTTCCCAGAAAGCTACTTTTGGCTTACCTAAGAAGTTGCTATCCATAGGTTTAGCCAGAGCTACTTTTGCTCACCCAACAAGCTGTTATGGGAAATTAAAGAAGTCTTTTCACTTCAGAGATTGATTAGCCAGGATTAGCATTGGAAATTTAGCAGCTTGCCATTTGGACAGAAAGAGACGCCGAGACAGGGAGATAGAGGAGAAGAGCGATAGGGCTGAATGGGACCAATTGTTTGATCCGTGAGATGAACATTAACTAATTCTATCTGGGTTTGGTGATTCAAATTGATTGATTGATTATTTGCATTGATTAAGTATACCAATTGAATCATATGGTTTTCTTTAAAGAGTTTGACCACCATTTAATTGTTTATGCCGGATGAGATCGAGATTGACACGCTGCATCCATACGAATCAATCGTTAGACTTTACCGAAACCAGTACTCTAATAGTTTATTGATTTGTAAAATTTTATAACTTAGGTTTAATCTACGGAAACGAAAGTCAGTGTGTTTAAATTGAAGGATGACTGCATGAGTAGGTGAATTTCTTAAGCAAATCATTAATTAACTAATCGGCGAAGAACCCAATGCCTAGTTATTCTCACATTCTTGAATTACTCTTTGCAATCGAATTGCTTGCTTGTTGAGTTGTCCGCTTTAATTTATTGTCTATTTTATTCCAAGACCATCTCCTAAACAAGTTTAGGATTTAGATTTACTGTTTTAGTTGTAACACATATGCCCCGCTAAGTCTTCCTTGAGATAAGACTGGGTCGACCTTACCACACTACATAAGCCTCAGATATTGCGAGAACTAGAGTGCAAATTTAGGTTGAACAAATTTCGCTGCCGTTGTCAATGGTTTTAGGCATTTTGATTGTGTTATTTTTCCTCCTTATCTTCTATATTTTCTTTATTTTGTTTTTGTTTTGTTTAGCTCTTTTCTTCCCACGTGCTCGTAATCCGCTTTTCTTTCTCAGGTTTTTATGCTAGTCGGAAAGTCTTAAAAGAAAGTCGACACGGTGTTAGATCATCTTGTGGTGAGAGATTTTAATCTTTCGGACTCGAGGAAGACACTGTCTGAAATGAGACGAGTACAACTCGATATTCAATTATCTTTCCGCTTTAATTTCTGCTCCAAGCAATATCCATGCTAATCGGTCCTTAGAATAGTGGTCACACAACCGTAGAAACCGACTTGCAATCAAACTTGAAAACACCTTAAAGACCTAATGCAATTGATTAGATGTTCTCTATTCGATAAAATATCCACAAACTCAGAATGTAATACCTTTATAATTAATAACCAACTGCTTACTCTTTGACCTCACCATGATTCCTTACTAGAAATTCGGATCGCTATGGCGAGTTCCTGGTTCAATCAACTTCAAATCAAGGTGTTCCTTTATTATCTACCTCATGTCCTTCCCGATCCACGAGGTTCATCAGATGGGTTGAATCTAACGAACTCAATTCCTTGTTCGGCTTAACCTTCATACTAGCTTCGAGTTGGTTCCTCGCCCACAATGCCAAAGGATCCTCGCCGTAACAACGAACGATTTTTCTTTCGACATTCTCTAGAGCTACCTGCGTTTTGTCCAATATCCCGTTAGATATTAGAGTGACTTGAGATTGGATCTCCTTATCATCGACAATTGAAATCCTACAACTCAAGCAGTTGCTTCGCTGAACCGCCTTGATCCCTCATTTTGGGTGTCAAGTTTTCATCACCGCCATGCGAAATTTGATTGGCATTGTCTCGTTAAATGTCCTTGCAATCACCGAACAATAATTTTGTGATCACAATTGGTTGTGAACACCAATCGCCCTTTCATCATTCTACATGAACTTCTTGAACATCTCGAGGAAATTGTTTCAACGTAATAGCACCCAAGATCATGGAAATAGATTATGAGTCTCGACCACCAAGGTGTTCACCGCCGCCTATCAAAATTTCCGTATGTCTTACTCCTTCGATAAGAGCGATTTTCAGAGAAATCTCTTCCAAGAATCGGGTAGGTTCTTCCACTGCTAGAAAAATTCCTTTCTCAGTGTGCATTCCTGCACCAATCGACATAGACAACGAAATACTCCTTGTACTTCGTGATAACACCCCATTGAGATGTATATGAGAATGGACTTGTTCAATCGCCAGCTTTTCCCGCTAATTGTCACTTCCATTCCTTCGCTTATTATTCCCCATGGTTTGCACCTATCGAGGAATTTATGTCCTAGATTAGACCTCCATTTCTCGCCGCCTTCCCGTGATGGTCATTTGAAAGCCCAAATCCGTGGTTCCTTCAGACGTTGGACCAATTCTTTAGATCGGATAACACTGCAAGGAAAGTAAATTTCTCTCCCTGTCAAATCATGATAATTCTCGTCATCCTTGAGGACATGCAATTCTAAAACTATGATCGCTTGTTGTTAAATGTCTCTAATTGCTCATTTCATACGAGTGAGAAAACTTTTCGTATGGTTGGAGATAACCCTATCCTCGAATGATAACTTGGGGCTCCAAATTGACCTCGCCATATCAAGTATCTTGTTGTCGATTCGATATTTGTTTCTCTTAGATGTTTCACCCATCAAGATAGCTAGCTCTAGCTACCTTCCAAGATATCCGTATCTCGATAAACTCATTCTCCAAATATAACTCGTATGATGAGAGTTTGAAAGAGCATAAGACCGATAAGTGATGGAATAAGGTATGTCCCATTATCCATCAACTCGCTTTTCTTAAAGTCCTGATAAAGAATCGTGGCTCATTAATCCAAATCTTTGATATTATAAGAAATCTTCTGTAGAAGATTGCTATAAGATTTTACCATAGATTCCCCGAGATGGTTCCCATTATAATCGGATGATCAGATCTCTTATCGCATCACGATATCAATTGCTAATTTGTACCCATAGAGATGATTTTATCACCAATCGAATTGCCCAATATGAATCCACTCCATCGTATTAGCGATTTCGGCTTTATACTGAAGATCTTCCCATATCACTATCTGGTATCTTGTATCTCGACTGATTCTATTAAACTAGATGGAAGTGACATCTTCGTTCTGGCACCATAGACAACGCTATGCTTCCTTTGACTTGACTCGTGTTCCTTAGAACATGGTCTATCTTTCTTTCGATTGAAAACCCTCGATACTTTTGTAGATTCGTGGTTTTGCTCATAATCATGTTCAGATTTTCTATGATGATTGGTCTTGGGCTCATACCTAGCCGCCCGATCCCAACGCCTCAGTGGATCCGATTCTCAAGACTAATCTTTCGTCCTCTCCACCAAGATCTCTTCTTGTTCATATACTCGCCGAGGGTATATCTTCGAACTGGTATACTTGTACCAATTCATAGTATACGGCATCTTCGATGTCTGTATAGACTGAATATCTACATTCTCTTTTGCTCGCTGTGGGAAATTGAGATATGCCTTTGCACCGCACGCCCAGAATTGCAATCTTGAAACTTTCATTAGCTCTAGTATGAGCTTGTTTGAAAGTTCTTTCGGTGGTTGCTCGAGAACTCGATCCCGAGCTTGATACCATCTTCTTATGGACTTTCTGTCCGTCATTTGTAATAACCGCTCTTTCTGAATCATCGTCTCGGCCCAAGAACTCATCCTTTCTCTCATTCCCTTGTTGGGGTCGAACCTGTTCTTCGCTTGGGATTGATACAAATATTCTCCTCCGAGTTCCGCTGGAAGATCAAGATATCGCAACGGGCTTATCCGCTGATCTCTTCAATTCTCGAGATTTTTCGAGTGGTTGCAGTTTGACACCACTCCGACAACTTTCTGAACATAGACATCCTTTCGAAACACCGCTATATGAACTGCTTGGTAATTCCCATGAGCATTTCCTCCATGGACTAGGAAACTTGTGAAAAATGTTCATTCAACATGTTCAAGTGATGGTACTATGATGTTGATACTTTGTGAATGAAGAAATTTGTTGAGCGACTTTGTAATACCCCAAAATTTTTCTTAAAGAAGTGATATCTATATATTTTAAATGTGAAGTATTTTTCTTTAAATTGTGAACTAATAAAAATTTAGTTTGAATAATTTACATGTTGTTCGCAAGAGCGAGGATGCCTTTAAAAATGTAAAGTTTGATATTATAAGTTTTAAAATTTTAGTAATTTATAATTATGATTTTAGAATGAAAGTTTAATTTTTTTTTATATGCATGGTTATTAATTCATGATATTAGTGATTTGGATATAAGAATTGAATAGAAAATTTATTATATATTAGAGTAATAAATTCAAGAATAATAGAGAATTATAGAATTATCTAGATATGGTGAATCAACCATATTAAAGAAAAGGAAAATTTGTGGATTTTATAAATAGGCTACTATTCACCTTCTTCATTATTTTTCTCCCATACTTAAATTTCACACACCACACACTAAAATTTTGAAAATTTCAAGCTCCAAATTTTCAAGATCCAACTGCTAAATTTTCAATCCTTCAGATTCGTATAATTCAACTTCAGAACATATCTACAGCTTGAAAATTTAAAATATGAACCATGTTCATTTCATATTTTCGATCATTTTGAGCTTTGTGAAGAGGATATGTTGTTGTTTGATTATTTCGATATTATGTTGTTAATCATCATGAGTTGTTTAACTGAAATTTTGAATATAAGTTCATTCTTTGGAATTTGGTAATTTTTGAAATTATAAAGGTCTTGATCTTAAAATTATGATATATATGCTATTCCTTCATATATGTGTTGATGAGTTGATAGAAATATATTTCGAAGCAAGAAAACGCTTGAAATCAAACTTATATTGGAAACCCCTATGTCACGAAACCAAGCCTTATTATGTTGGATTTTGATTTTATTTGATCGGTTTGACTTCATATTCGATTCTATGATATGGATAAAGCTTAAAATGATTTATTCGGATTTTTCGCCGACGATTAAAATTTGAAAATTTTAGTTGAAGTCAGTTTGGGTTTTCAATGCTAAAGTTATGATATTTAAGTTTTGATGGTTGATTAGTGATCTTTGATGATAGTTGAGTATATACAGGTTCATCTATGATAGACGACGCCTGTATAATTTTTCACGCTGACATACGCTATGTTTGTAGTGGTATTGTTGGTTGGTTAAGATTAGACACGACGCCAAGCGTTGACAGTCTTATATGCTTGTTGGCCATATGAAACTTAGTTAAAAATAATTTTAAAGTGCTGGGTATGGACATCCCAAGCTCAAGTACGAACAACCAAGCAAGAGCTTTATTTCAAACGCCTACACGAGCGCCATCTATCCAGAAGTTTATGGTTATAATCCTTATCGTTTTGTCATTCATGGTGAAAGCCAAATGACATTACCTGTGACGATTATTACCCTGTGGTGAATCATCACTGGGCGTAGCCTGTATGCCGAAAAAGGTCCTCGGGGGAGACTAGTCTGAATCTAATTCAATAAATATGTTCATTATGTTTTGCGACATTATGCAATTGGTTATAACTTGCAGCAGATTGATTGAGTATGTTCTGCACTCCATCCCCTATTTTGATATATGTTTTGCGCCGAAAGTGCTGGACGATCGTCGATTAACGAGCTCCACATGCACATTCTCAATAACGCCTATGAATATAAAACATGTTAGTACTCATGTTTAGGTCCTAACTTATCTGGTTTTTGTGAAAACTAGTTTGAATTACAACGATGTTTAATGAGTTTTACATATTTTGATTGAGGTCATGTCCCTAAGTTATTGTTGTTAAGGGTTGTATTGTTATTGGAAATTGTCGAAGTGCTTTTATTTCTGTGCCTATATACATCATTTATGTGGTATATGTTGTTCAGGTGTCAAAATTTTATAATCTCATCATTATATTTATTA
>JAODLM010000105.1:0-114579 GCA_036937905.1 Salvia rosmarinus
TATCAGTGGAAGCGAAACATGGAATATGTTCTTATCATGAAGAACACTATGTTTTCTCTTCTCCTAAACCGATGCTCTAACGACGCTCGACTAATGAGCATAGTCGGTGGCGGACTTTGGAATAAGTCAAACAATATGGCTAAAAGCTATATGATGACTCGATGTCCAAAGGCTTGCGGTAACATCGATCGATGGTGAGCCTTGACGATATTTGGTCAGTCTAGAAAGTTTGGCGATCGGATCGGACGATCCTTCCACACAATGAGAGAGATCTTGGCGTGTAAGATGGAAGAAGGAAGTTGGTCCATGAACATGTCTCCCATGACTCATCATGGATAGTCTTGATGCGGTTGGGAGGAGGACAGTGAGCGAGTCGATATCATCCTCAGATACCGCGCAGTCTTTTGAGAACTTCGCGTGAATGCGATCATGAGCAAGCAGAGTTTACACTTAGTCGGTTGCTTAATGATCTCGTTCTGCTGGAAGGAGTTATGGGAAAAGGAGCACATGCTCTTTAGCACATCTAAGGGCCCAAAATTTCCGTTGCAAAATGGAAATAGAAAATAGAAAAGTGCGAAATGGTAAAGCGAGGAAATAGTGGGAGTAATGGGAGAGAACATGGTTGCCACCGGAGGCAAAGAACCAAGGAGGAAGAAGTGCTTAGTGCGGCAAGAGCGGCATTGGAGGCCAAGTGCCCTATGCTCAGGCTCAAGTCATGCGTTTGCTTTAAGGAAACATGTTTAGCGACTTGTTCTACCCATTCTTGGGTAGTAGATACTGGCTGATCTGATTGTTATTCGCGGGTTCCTGCGGACAAGGGCTGTTGATGGCGAGATAACGATTCCATGAAGCGCAGCGAAATCGCTTGCAGTTGGAGATGTTCTTTATGTTTTGGGACAACAGTTTAGTTTTGAAAGAGCGTTTATATGTGCGGATTTTCGAACCTTGTTCTGTTTATTATTTACTATGGATATTCATTATTTTTGATAGTGGTGTTTCTATCATAAGAAATGACGGTTATCGTGTTGGCACCTTATATAATTCTTATCTATTTCGCAAAACATAATACCTATAACTATGTTGCATCTTCATCAAACCCAAAAAGAAAGTTTTCTTGAAGATGACTCTACTTTTCTCATCTTAGATTAGGTCACATCAATCTAAATAGGATCCAAAGACCGCTAAGAATGGGCGTTGGTAATCTCACAGTTCTCACGTCCCGTCTGCGAATCCTGATAGAAGGTAAGATGTCGACCGCACCTTCAACGAAGGGTTATAGAGCCACGTAAATGTTGAGTTAGTCCATTCGGACCTGTGGGACCATGTCCAGCTCGTGGAGGGTGCAGTATTTTGTCACTTTCATTGGATTACTCAAGGTACGGATACGATACACCTTCACGCAAGTCGAATGCTTTGAGAAATTCAAAGAGTTTAAGGCGAGTGGAGCGAGTAGGTAAAGTATCAAGTCATTCGATCGATCGTGTGCGAATACCTCGAACGAGTTTATGGACTATCTAGTGAAGTGTGGGATTACATCCCAACAAGATTTCACGGGCACACCACAAAAAATGGTGTGTCGAGCGAAGAAATAGGACTCTTTTGAAATGGTTAGATCTTTGATGAGTTATGCTACATTGCTATTCGTTCGGGGTATGCATGAGCAGTGCATACTTGCTAAATCTAAGACCGCCAGTCTCAAAAGACCCTTTCGAGTTGTGGTTTGGGCAGAAGCCGTTAAGCCACATAGATATGGGCACCGACATGCGAACAAGAAGGCGACAAGTTGGAGGCTAGATCCGCGTAATGTTTATGCTATCTAGAGGCGAAGGTGGTTTATTCTATAGTCCTAAGGATCGAAGGTCATTATTAGCACTAATGCTCGATTTTTGAAGAGGACTACATGAAAATCATAAGTCCAAAGTTGAAATCATTCTTCAAGAATTAGAAGATGATCGATTCCACCACCGATTAGGCAAGTGCGAGATGTCGAGTCTAGTGGGAGGATCGACACCGATACTTCAAGAAATTGAAGTGGGTCGAGTTCCATGAGATACCGACCGCTAAAGTGGTACCTACACAGCAAGTTGTGCAGTTAGAGAACCAGTATCCGCACCCACCGGCCATTATGCTCGAGAACCTGTCGTGGTGGGAGGGTTCGTCAACCCGAGCGATTTATGTGTGGGTGAATCTTGGTTTAGTCCCAGTGAAACATGCAATAATCGACCCATGGACATACAAGGAGGCGATACAAGATATTGATGCAAGATCATGGCACACCGCTATGGACTTAGAAATGGAGTCCATAAGGCTATGGATGTATATGAAAGACACCTCTACGATGGCAGGAAGCCTAGGTAGTAAGTGGATATACGAGAGAGAGATTCCGATGGAGGTTTCGCTTTAAAGCCGGGCTTGTGCAAGGGTACACTCATTGAAGGGCATCGATTTCGATGAGACCTTTTCTGTAGCATGCTCAAGTCCATCGTAATTCTTCTAGCCATAGCAGCCCACTTGAACCCAGAGGTTTGGCAAATGGATGTTAAAACCGCTTTTCAAGCGGTTACCTTGAGGAAGGTAGAGACATCTATAGCAGACAACCGAGGTTATGTAAAGGGTGAAGAGCATCTAGTATGGAAGCTTGAAGTCCATTTATGGACTTAAGCGACCTCGATCATGGAACTTACGCTTGACGGGTGGTAAAGTCCTATGGATTTACCCAGTTTAGCAGAGTTGTGTGTGGTTAGATGTCAAGCGGTGATGTGGTATTTCTTGCACTTTATGAATGACATCCTTCTAGTTGGCAACAACGTGAAGTCATATCGACGTAAAGAGTTGGCTATCCGATCGGTTCAAATGAAAGACTTAGGAGATCAGTACATTCTGGGATCAAGGTTCCGAGATCGCAGAAGAAAATGTTGAGCTTATCTCGGCCTTACATTGATCGTGATTACTCGTTTAGTATCCGACGCCAGAAAGGATTGCTACCTTCGACATGGCGCCTTTATCAAAACGCAGTCCCATGACAAAGGAGATAAGGAAATGAGACAAGTTCCTACGCTCCGCGAGGAAGTCTCATGTCGCAATGCTATGCAGACCGATATCGCTGTCACGGTGGCATAGTAGCTAGATATCACTCTAACCTGGACAAGCTCATTGGCTGCAGAGGCTATACTGGACACGAAAGGACTCGAGATTATAGCTAGTTTACCATGCAGATAGTCTAATGCCTTTGGGTTATCTGACTGGATTTCCAAGTGACCGTGATGAGAAAAGTCAACCTCGGTATGTGTTTACTTGGGAGGTGGAGCCGATCTGGGTGCAAAGCAGGCGATGCTGCGGACTCTACCATGGAAGCGAATATGTGCCGCCGAGGCTTCTAAGGAGGTCGATGGTTCAAGAACTACCTCAGGATCTAGATGTGGTACCGGTTTGCCCAAGATATCATAGTTTCTGTGATAACTGCATGTGGCAAACTCGAAGGAACCACGGACCCACAAGGCGACCAAACACATAGAGAAAGTACCATGTCATCAGAAATCGTTAGAGCGGTGGCGTCTGATTGAAAAGATTGATCTGACGCGAAAATCTAGCGGATCCATTCACGAAGAGCTGCCGCAAAAAGTCTACGATGGTCACGTTAGAGGACTTGGATTGCTTGATGGCACCACTTAGAAAGGAAACTTTTGTATAAGTGGGAGAAGCAAATGATGGTTGTTTGTAATAGCTAGTAGAAAGACACATTGTATACTAAAGTTTGCTTTAGTATGTGGGAGATTGTTGTTGTATCTGAAAGCGCTTTGGTGAGCTTGTATACAATGTTTCCTTACCACTATTACAATCTCCTATCGAGTTTGAATACTTGATTGCATATATCGTGTCCCTTATCTCATATATAAGTTAGATCATACGGTGTGTAGAAGATCATCGTATGATTGGTCGAAGCTTAATGAGATATAAAAGTTTCACGGTGAGGCGACTTAAGGACGAGTTGTCGGTTTAGGGCAGATATAGATAAGTGACTTGACTTAGTTGCTTGTCTTTATGCCGTCTCGCGTATTGAAGGATCACAGTGAGATAAGTTCTTCTTTCTCGACCGCGTGAAGAACCAAGATCTCGGTGACTTCGATGATCTAAACCTCGATAAGGTATTAGGTGAGTATGAGTTCTGACATCACTTTGACTTGTTATGAGTGAGGGTTATATGTTCTAACCAAGATTCTCGCATCTTGGGTGGTGGCGTCTTGTATGTCACGCTAGTTATCATGTCAGTCACCGTATCCGCTAGGATGATGGCCCCTTAAGGAGCTCAAAGGTTTATTGTACTAAACCCTGCGAGTTGAGTTAGCTCAAGTACAATAATAAGGTTGAGTGGTACTACTTAAGGAAATAAGGATATATGTCTTAAGCGATGATTGCTAGAAATGATTAATGGACGTCGATATCTTAAATACGAGGATTCAATAATGTCTAAGTCAAGCTAACTCAACGTAATAAAGGGTAAGTCAACATTCTTTCTAGTGGCATGATCGAATGTTTATAAATTAATTTATGTTCGGTGAACATAAGATAATTAATTTATTTGAGGCCCATCTTTATTCCTTGCATTTGATCCTCGGTGGCCCATCCAGCCCGAACTGAAATCGGCGCCTATAGCTCTCGAAGGCAAGATTTTATTCTCTTTATCCCACAAGGATATAATTATATTTATGGAATATGCATAGATCCTTTCCATATAAGATTATGGTAATAATCTTGAGAGTATGGAAATAATCCTAAGAGTATGGAAATAATCCTAAGAGTATGGAAATAATCCAAGTGTATGGTAATATTCCATATAGATTATGGTAATATTCCATATAGGATTATGGTAACATTCCATATAGGATTAAGGTAGTGCATTATAAATATAAGGTATGAGATAATGTCTAGAACACACTCACAAATTACAAGCAAGATTTTGGTCTCTCACATTTGAGAGAGAGATTTTCGAGATTTTTGTTGAAGAGCTTGGGTGATTTTCGATGTATTCTCCATAGATCGCCTCACCGACGCGTGGAGATTGGGCACGACCGATCAGGAAGATCAAAGCACGAGTCTCGATCCGCTCAACTGCTCATCCGCTCGATCCACCTCGGCATCAAAGGTAAACACGTGAAAACCCCAAGCGTGCGATTTAATTATATGAGCATGCTAGGTTTATAATCAATGTATGGTGAATTAAACACCCAAGATGGATCCTCGGGCGAGGTTAACATATGTTTTCCCATATGGTGCCTTTGATCGGCGCTCCGGTTCCGATCATAGTGAATTCCACTTGTCTATCGGTAAACCTGCAAGTCCTCGAAACACGTCCGGATATTCACACACCATTGGCTCATCTTGCAAGCTGTTGCTCTTCATCGACCTGTCAGAACTTACCGAAAGTTTGAGCTTCTCCGATCATCCTCCGCCTTCGTCTGAGATCATGTACGCAACACCCATCCTTATGCCGTGAAACAAACTTCCACTCCTTGCTGATTGAAGCAACTTTCTCGAGACACGATAGTTGCCCTGCTTTTCAACCAATCCATGCAATATGACATCGAAATCTTCCATTCGATGACATGCAAATTAACAAGACCTCGCTCCGGATTTCTACCTCCGTTCGCAAATCTTTTGCTTTAGCACTTCACGGGATGCTAATTTCGTACTACTGTGATTTCTGGGTACCAAACCCAACCTCTCGCGATTCTCAAACGAAAGAATGTGAGGCTCCTGTCAAACAAAGCGAACGGGTATATCACCTATGGATTATACCGCAGATTTCCGAGCTTGAGCGCTGCGTGATTCAAGTACACTTTCTTCTCGGTGGCCTTTGGTTTCGGCTAGGGTGACCTCCTGCCGTTGTTTGTCCTCGGCGACTGATTCGCCTCTGCGCTGGATCTTGCCTCGGCGGCTGCACTGCCGCCTCCTACGGACAATCTCGGCGTAATGACGACTTCTACAACGATAGCACTCGGTGCTACCTTGCTCCCGCCGAAATGATTCCTTTGGCATTTCGGCGCAAGGTTTTCCACAGCCACATGGGTTGGAAATTCTCCCAATGATGCCTTTCTCTGCATGATACTTGATTCCTGGAATCATCGGACCCTTCTGTTCCGGAACACCTGATTGTCTTTCCTCGATCTTCCCATTTCTCTTACTCTTCCTCCGTCAGGCTGTCCGGGTGGCATTTTCTTTCGGGCAACATTGACTCAATGTTTAATGCCGGTTCGAGATCGCATCGCGATCTCCCATCGCGAGCCAAATTCGATCTCGGTGGGTCTCTCTGAACACTCTACCCGGCGCCTCAAGGTCCACAGGTCGTGGCATGCAGTGATTGAGCAGCGATGGTACTCGGTGAGCCCGTCTCTCCCACGAAGATTCGAACTCGTTTTGCCTTCTGCGTAACGCCGAGCGCGTCTCCATGAGTTCTTCTTGAAATCTTCCCGTATACCTTCCCAGCTCCGGTGTTGGGTCCTCCTCACGGATTCCACCAAATCGCCTCATCGGTTAGCGAAAGATCGCGCAATTCAGCTTTTCGCTTCTTCAGGCCGATGTATTTGAAGATCTTCTGGATCGATCCGTTCTCGCCGATCGGTTCGCCGAGACCGTCGAGCGATAGAGTTTGCTGCGAAACTCTCGATCGCATGTCAACCAAAGGTGGTTCTTGGGCTTCTACGTTATTGTTTCTTGTCCTTGTTCTCGATTCTGCATCGAGCGTTGAAACATTAGAAGCGCTGCGTAGATAACCGGTATCATCGCTAACATATATCATCACCCATAACCACATATCATCACATATACCACATATCACGCACGATCACATATAATCATGCAATCCATCAACATATCATCATTATCGTCTCATAACATTATCACATACCACATAGGATCATATATCATCATGGCTAGCTCATATCACATATAAGCATCAAAACATAAACATCCGCGCTGACGGGTATAGTAATATTCAGGTGTCCATGAAGGACTATCAAAATACAAGATCAAGGTATGTCGACTCAAAAGGTCGAGATATGAGCAAAAGATCGACCGGTCACGTCAAAGATGTCGCTGTCCATGCTTCTAGCAGACTCTGCGTATCCAGCACTACCTAGATACTCCTCCATATCCGCCCACTACTCTCGTTCGTCCCATGGTTCCATTCGCCTCTCTCATCCTCTTTCCATTCCTATCGGGCTGATTGGCCGCTTAAAAGCGATCCTGCTGGAAGCAAGCCTCGTGGGTATGATCCCTCCAGGCTACGATCGCTGAGTGTCGTGAAAGCTCGAGTCCCGTCTCGGCGCCCTTCCTCAACATGCCCGACCTCATCAGTCGCGCTACTCGGATCACGGTCCTCTGAATCCTCCGTCCTCCTCATTCTCATCCGGGTCTTTCCTCCCGAGTCTCCTTCCCGGATGCCCGACTGATCGTTTGGTGGCACGAAATTTCGATTCTCGCACCCTTTGTCGGATGGACAATATCTCTCGCCGGGAGTTCCGCCTCAAAATCGTTCGGGTCCCGGAAGGTGGGGATCGTCGATGGAGGTGTAGTGGTGGTGTATCTGATCTGCTGGTGATCGTATCGTGATGGTATGCTCTCCCAAAGGCTCTTGGGAACATCATCCCTATCATCAACGGATCGGTTCTCGAACATGCCTTGCTATCACATCCTCCTCGGATGGTATACCTCGATGATCGGTCCACCTGTCTCCATACTCGAGCGGCGAACTCGGTGAAATCGAGGTAAGGTGCACGGTGATAGGATCCCGTCTGAACATCACGTATCCTTGCTTTCTCGCCCACGGTTGCCAACCTGTTGGTAGCCTCTCTGTCAACCGATAGTAAGCCTCATATTCTGATACTTTCCCACTGTCTCGGATCTTTCTCCATAATCCAACAAATCTCCCCAGAAATACTCCCAACGGCTCATGGACATTCCTGGTACATTCCCTGAACTTACGGATCTGCTCATCCATCCTGGGATCTTAACCAAAGTTATGCGGGCCATGAATATCCATAAACCTACATGTTGGTTTATCAACATAACAACAAATATTCACGTTTCCTTTTTACGCAAATCATCGGGTAATCATGTCTCAAACACATGTTCATTTCAACACATATTAATATCAATATCGATATTTATCATAATAATCAAGTAAGCAACACAGATTCACTTACAAGCACTTTCGTTTATCAAAATAAACAAGATTTTCAATCAACAATACATTGCTATGTAAACACATAGACTTACATCAACCATACGTGATCACATTAATCACATCATATCATATAAACGATTTTCACATCACGACACACGGACCTTTTTGTTCCATCAACAATCACTTCCACATCCACATCACCATCCAACCACATCTCATCACATCACGTTTACATCACGTAAACTCTTACGAGCCAAAACACATGAAACCAAGATCATATCAAGCATCACGTAACCACATAAAGCATCGACAAATAAACACATACCTCATCCCCTTTTAAAGGAGGCGACCGACGGTGGTGAGGGTAGTCAGCACGATAAATGGTTTAGAAGAACAAGTTCTAAACACTCAATTTCAAGAACGCACATGATATAAAGCAAACAAAGCGCATTGATATCGGATAACAAAGCTAGAGGTCAAAGCTAAGAACCATTGCTCGATACCAAGTGGTATCGATAACAAAGCTAGATGTCAAAACAAAGAACTGGCTCGATACCATCTTTGTCACGCGCCCAATTCGAGGAAGGCACGGATGCGGGGTGTGATTAGGGTGGGGGTTAAGCGGGGAAGAAGGGGATACATATAACATACATGATAAGAAGATGTGACCATGAAATCGGCAAAGATCTCCTCTATAACTAGGACATATCACGAAGGGAGGGTGCACAAACAATCCACCAATGTAATAATATCGATATCATAACCTCGAGAAAACATGATCTTGGTTTATTATAAGTAATGCAAGAAGGCAAAATAGCATTACATCCTCATCAACTAGACCGGTCGACCACATAGCATGCTCATATCGAGACTCACGTGAGAATACCATAACAAATCTTGTTCCCAATCGAAAGCAAATAAGGGACAAGAATACATCAATATCGAGTACGTATATAACCTGACATCGGAAGCATAGCAAGAAGAACCCGCAGCTCCACCCCTCAGCGTCGCCCGTCCAGCCCTCCTCCATCTGTGAAAAGATTTGAAAAAGAGTTTGGGGTGAGTACTAGCGCACTCAGCTGGGGTTTTATCATAAATCAAAAGAATCATGATGCCGTGTTCAGAGCACTTACCTTAGATGGTTTTAAAACGTAAATCCACTTCTAAGTAAGCAAAATAGATTTTTCATTTTTAGATACCTGATCCGTTATTACTGTTATTCTCATCATAGAACCATGAACCACGGCTCGAGACGTATCCCGCCAGCCCATCATATCTCATTCATTCGGCCCGGAACATATCCAGTCGGCCCACGCTCGGAACGTATCCAATCGGCTAACTCGGTGTGGACTTTGTGGTCAAATCCCGTCGAACCATAACCACCTCATTACCATTTCCGTGTGGACTTCGGGGTCTATCGCTCGTAACCATAACCACGTGTTGGGGTCTATCCCTCACGATCAATACTCAAGATGGTGATCAACCCACTGAATAGATATCCGTGCACAACCATGATAGAACCATATCTCGGATCGAGAAGCGAAGAATAACTTCACAAAAACATTTTATGGCGTACATGTTTTATTTTGAAATATCAGAGTAAATAACTCAAAATAAGCATATATAACCCAACCTGAACAGACGAAAATGTCAACCGGGAGATATCTACGGATCCGATGACTTCACCGATCGCACTGGTAGGTACCTGGTAACAAGACGGAACAACTTTTGGGGTCACATCCCACAAAGCAAAGCAACAACGTGATCCAAACGACGATCGTAGCAAAATTAGGGTTTTCGACTTTTCAACCCACATTTGGCACTCTCCGGTTTTCAAATCAACTTGATGCGAAGGAAATATATTCGAGGCATCAAGACCTATAATAGGGTACTTTCAAAATATGCATGCATGCAAGTTGACTCAAATCTTAGCGTGAAGAAGCTTCAAAATCGATGCTATCCTCGGATCTAGGATAAACAATCCAAAATCGATGCATGAAAATGGAAACATAAGCAATATGCATAACGACGAACATGGAATGACAAACTACGTTGAAAATGGATAACTTGGGCATGTCTTCCTTTAGAAAACTCAAGCAACGGAAAACATCCCGACATGCGTAAACGCGAAAAATGAAAAACGAAATCGGTACTTTAGTAGAATGCATAGCCGGAAGTCAAAACCTAAAGGACCCAGAGCTGGAAGGTGACCCGTCGGCCACCAAACGGCGGCCAACAAGGCTCATTCTGCGGCGATAATGGGCGGCGGCGGCGGTTTGGCCGAAATGGCTAGCCTCCGGCCGTTTCTCGCCCGCCTTTAGATTCCCGAGTTCTATGCTATACGATCTACTAAAAGGCGGAATCAAAATAAGAAAAGGACAAAAATAGAAAAATGGGGCTGCGGGGGTGGTTGATCGGGTGGTGGCTCGGCGGCCAAGAATGGCGCCACCGAGCCTCCCGGCCGATCCCCACTCCTCCAGTGCTTCCGCAGCGTACTAGAGCTGCTCGGCTCTTCCATAAACACAAAGAGACGAAGGAAATGAACGTTGAAAATGAAGGCCCTAGCCTCCTATTTATGGGAGAAAAGGGTCTGGTTGCTTCATGAATGCCCTTTTTCGAAAACGCAAAAGCGACATAACTTTGCAAACGGACTCAAATTTAGCAAACTTGGTACCCATGGACACGAAATAAAATACCGGACACAACGACTATAAACAAGATATGATTTTAAAAGACCAATGAAAAGTTCGGTTTTTCGATAACTTCCCCGGAGTGCCAAACCTTCATGGGTGGTCGAAAACTTGCATACTTAGTGTCTATGAATTTGTCATAAGACACTCTTCACAACGCCTGAGGTTTCGTGATGGTCGCATCACCGAAACAAAAGTCAATCTTTTGACCTTTTCTCGAAAAACGTGCCATGCAAAATGAAGGTTAGAAAAGACGGGGTATTACAAGGTTCATATTATTTCTAAACATCACATATCATATTTTTTTCAACAAATAAAAATCAAATAAATCTTAAATATACATATATAGTTTTCGGTCCTTATAGAAAAAAGGAGTAGTGTCTCAAAAATTTCAAGATTAATATATGATGTTCATATCATATATTAAACACTATACCTCAACTATTTTTCAACAAATAAAATCAAACAATAGTCTAAAAATATGTATATATACTCGGCCTCTTTGAAGAAAATAGGAGATGTGTTTCAATAATTTCAAGATTAATATATGATGTTCATATCATATATTAAACACTATATCTCAACTATTTTCAACAAAAAAAAATTCAAAACAATTGCCTAAAATAAGCCTTAGCTCTCGGCCTTAATGAAGAGAAATCCAAGAAAATTCTGAAAATTCGCATATTTATTCTACATACTCCTAATACATCAACAAACAACAATATCAAATAATATTCACAAAAGCATGCTTTATCTCCTATAAAAAGAAAATATAACAAAATAAAAAAATAACAAACATGCTCCAAAAATTCCCAAATTTTAAATGCAGCCATAGAAAATATTTTTAAGCATATTTCATTCATGGCTTGAGAGCATTTGGTAGCTCAAAAGCCACAAAATCTAAGGGGGTCGAAACTAGGGTTTCAAAATGAAAAAAATTTCTAAAAACAATTCCACTCCATTAGGATGGAAGAGAATGATTAATACTATATTTGTATGGTCTTAGAAACTGATTTTGAGAGTTGGAATGGATTGAAATGGGGGATTGAAGCTTAGAACTTGGAAGAACAAAAGAGAGCATTTTAATTTAGAGAGAGAAATGGGTCTCCAAAGTGAGAGGGAGCATATGGACAAAATGTTGCTGTATTGGCAGCCTAAAGAGCCTGTTGTAAGCTCATTTGGGCTGTCCTTGGTGGTGGTTGGGAGAAGGAATGGTCAAATTACCTGATTTGGCATGTTAATACCGACTCTTTAAGTTTTATCGCGCTTTCGATTGATTTCTCGGAACCTTAAGGTTTTATTTTTCTTAAATAGCCTTAAAAAGACTTATTTCATAATTTATAATAATTTCATGAAGTTCGGATGGCATCCGTAAGTCAATTCCGAGTTATCGCGGAAAAACAGCGTCCGGCGATTAAATTATGCTCATTCGATATTCTATTGAATTCTTGAGATTTATAAATCATTTCTTATTGATTTAGATCCTTTGTTCGAGTTTCGGTTCATTCAGGTCAGTTTAGGGTTTTTCGGTATATATTACCGGCGTTCGGTTAAGTTCTTTAGGAATTTCGTTTAGAAATTGATTCTTATGAATTCTAAATTCATAATAATATATTCTTCCATGATTTTTATTTTATCATAAATTTTCATGATTAGCACGAACTAGAAGTTGATTCGGCTCATGAATAGTACTTTTGAGACTGACCGGGCGAGTATGCCCAGAAATTCTAATTCTTTGGTTTCTCACATGTTTTCGCGAGAGGATTCTAGAAATGAAATCCTTTTATTGAGATTCATTCTCGATCTTTCATTCTATGTTCAGGCTATTCAGAAAACCTTAATCTGGTAGGACTAGTAACTAGTTTTTTATTTCTCTAGTTTTCGATCTCCGAATCGATTCTAATACGTTTCGTTGGTTAAATTTAAACATACAATTAAGGTCTTAGCACTCCAAGTAATTGGTTTAAGCATCACTAATAAAAGTTTTAAATTTTTCGGGTTATTACAGTGATACCGTGTTCAGAGCACTTACCTTAGAAGGTTTTAAAACGTAAACCCACTTCTAAGTAAGCAAAAAGAGATTTTTCTTTTTGGTACCTGACCCGTTATTAATGATACTTCCATCATAGAACCACGGCTCGGAACGTATCCCGCCAGCCCATCACATCTCGGCCCAGAACATTCCAGCCAGTCCACAATATCTCGGTCCGGAACATATCCAGTCAGCCCACGCCTGGAACATATCCAGCCGGCTAAATCAGTGTGGAATTCAGGGGTCTATCCCCTTCAGAACCATAACCACTTCATTATCATTCCGTGTGGACTTCCGGGGTCTATCCCCTTCAGAACCATAACCACGAGTTTGGGTTCTATCCCCTTACGATCAATACTAAAGATGGTGATCAACCCACCGAATAGAGATCCGTACACAATCACAATAGAACCACATCTCGGAGCAGAGAACAGTAATAACTTCGTTAAAACATTTTCACGCCACACGTGTTTGATTTTTTAAATATCAGAGTAAATAACTCAAAATAAGCATATATAACCCAACCAGAACAGTCGAAAACGTCAACTGAGAGATATCCACAGATCCAATGACCTCACCGATCGCACTGGTAGGTACCTGGTAACAAGATGGAACAAATTTTGGAGTCACAGCCCACAAAGCAAAGCAACAACGTGATCCAAACGAAGATCGAAACGAAACAGGGGTTTTTAACTTTCTGAACCCACATTTGGCACTCTCCGGGTTTTCAAATCAACTCGACGCAGAAGGGAAATATATTCAGGGCATCAAGACCTATAATAGGTTACCTTCAAAATATGCATGCATGCAAGTTGACACAAATCTTAGCAGCGAAGAAGCTTCAAAAATCTATACCTATCCTCAAATCCAAGATAAACCATCCAAAATCGATGCATGAAAATGGAAACATAAGCAATATGCATAACGAGGAACATGAAATTATAATCTATGTTGAAAAAGAATAACCCGGGCGTGTACTTCCTTTATAAACTCGAAACGACGAAAAATATCCCGGCATGTAAAACGAAAAAAAATGAATCTATACTTTAGTAGAACACATAGCACAGGAACTCAAAACCTAAAGGGCCCATAGCGAAAAGTGGCCCATGGCCACCAAATCGACGGCCAACAAGACGGGCAGCGGTATAACGGTTAAATAGCCGACCTCGGCCGTTTTTCGCCTCGTCCTTTAGAAACTTGAGTTCTATACTGCTATCTATTGGCGGAATCAAAACAAGAAAAGGACAAAATAAAAAATGTTTGTCGGGAGGGCGATCGACGGTGGTGGCGGCGGCAAGAATGGCGCCACCGCCGAGCCTCCCCGCCCGATCCCCACTCCTCCAGCATTTCCGTAATGTACCTGAAGCTGCTCGGCTCATCCGTAAACACAGAGAGACGAAGAAAATGAACGTTGAAAATGAAGGCCCTAGCCCTCTATTGATAGGAAAAAACAGGGGGCTGCGCAGCTGCTTGTGCAAGTGACCCTTTTTCGAAAACACAAAAAGCAATGCATCTTTTGCAAACGGACTCCAAAATCAGCAAACTTGGTACCCATGGACTCGAAATAAAATACCGGACTCAACGACTATAAACAAGATATGCTTTTAAAAGATCCATGAAAAGTCCGGTTTTTCGATAACTTCCCGAGTGCTAAACCTTCGTGGATGGTCAAAAACTTGCATACTTGGTGTCTATGAATTCGTCATAAGACACTTTACACAACGCTTGAGGTTTCATGACGGTCGCATCACCGAAACAAAAAGTTAACATTTTGACTTCTCGAAAAACATGCCGAACAAACTTGAAGCTTAGGAAGGACTGGGTATTACATCATCAATGAGATCTCAGCTACAGAAGGACAAGTACACATAAAGTCCTTTAGGCATTCCCGCTACTGATTGGAAAGTCTATACAGTAGCCTTTCAGAAGAAAGTCGGATTCAATGAGATGTCTTGGAAAAATTCTTCTCAACATTGAAAGCTGAAGAGTATGATATAAAATGTACAGAAGAGTCATCAAAGACAGAAGCATCCGAAGAAGAAGCTCAAGTCAGCATAAGCAAAAATGATGCCCTGAAAATTGACAAGAGCAAGGAAGCCAAGAAGACAGCAAAGGACAAAGCTAAGTGCAAAATGACGAATTAATGTACCAGTATACTCTAATGGTTGAAAGATGTAGGAAAATAGAAGCCCGATTAAAGAGGTACATCAAGTACTGTAAAGAAATAAGTGGACACGATCGCAAAGAAAGAACTCACAAGGATCGGTCTGACGAGAAGCCCAACCGACCTGAGTATAAAGATGATGAGTGTTTTAAATGTGGCAAGAAATGGCATTTTAGACACAACTGCCCTGAGCTAAGCCACAGGGAAAGAAAATCTTTCTGAGCCAAGCGCGACAGAAAACTGAACGAGCGTAAGAAAATGGTTGTTGAGAAGATCGATACATCAAGCTCATCTAGCAGCTCTTCCAGCAACTTCTTCAACATTGACGTTGAAAGCCAGTGCCTAATGGTTAGAGAGATCAACAGCTATGAGAAAAGATGCATGGTGGGAATCGACAATGGTCACGACGAACCTGAGGTAATATCCCGACTCTCTACTGAAAATATCTCTCATACTAGTATATTATCTAAGCAGGTGTATGATTGGGAAGACACCCAGTCAAGTGGGATGAGATAGAGCAAATCATGGCTGATTACAGGATAGTCATGAAAATGTGCGAATGAGCAATGACTGAGAATTACAAACTGCAGCTTCGCTCTCGAGAAAAGTCAACAGTCAGTTACCCCTTCGAAAGCTGAGATAAAGCTCACTATTGAGCTGATAAAGCTGAAATAAGAAAATGTTGATCAAGCTTAAACAAGAACATGTTGATCAAGCCATCATGATTAAAGAACTAAAGGTTGAACGATCTCAACAAGGAAATGAAATTGTTCAGCTGAGAACTGAACTGACTAAGATCAGCCTAAAGTTTAGCATGCTTCACTCCAATAAAAGATCAACACTCTGAATGGAGCGACGAAGAAATTTGAATCCATCTAATCAGTTCAGAGATGTCCGTTGATCTGAACTGGATTAGGGTATGATCCAAGTTCAGTGGTGAATAGTGCATCCACCAGTGGCACTAAGACTATGTTCATGAAGTCGACTAAGAAGCCGAAAGCTCTAGTGACTGAACAAAAGGATACAAGGCAAACTGTGCCAAACCCAGGGCCTAAGTATAAAATACTTAGAAGACTTGATCCTATCAGGCAACCCTAAGTTACACAGCTGAGACATTCTCAGTGCAAGCATACTCAGCAGAGGAAGTCTATGCTGAAGCACCTCCAGCCAAAAAGTATGTTCCAAAATAAATCTCAGTCTATCGAAGACATTCTTCACAGAGTAAAGCTTCCTTTACACCTCCAGAACACACTCGTGCACCACGACAACACAAGCACAAGCCTAAACCTCCTACTCAATCAACACAGAAATCCAAGGCCCAACAGAAGAAACCGAGGACAATTTATATTGATTTCCAAAAAAGATAGATTAGGCCTAACAACAACGTCAAAATCATCAGGTAGATCTGGGTTCCCAAAGAAACTGCTAATGTGCAAGGACCCACTTCATACTGGGTACCTAAAATATAATTTTTGCAGGCCATGCATATTGGTTAGAAGAAGAAAAATGACCTTCTAGCCCAGAAGCACATATAGTACTTGGACAGTGGATGTTCAAGACACATGACTGACTACAAGGAATACTTATCTCATTACATAGAGAAGGAATATGTGAAAGTCTCTTTTGGTGATAACTCTGTTGGATACACCAAAGTCTATGGTACACTTTCGATCGGTAACGCTAAAATATTCAATGTCAATTACGTTCTCGATCTAAAGCATAATCTTCTATCTGTTAACAAATTCTGTGATAACGATATTGTTGTTAAGATTTAAAAGAATTAATTTGCAGTTAAGAACAACTCAAAGCATATCATATTGAGAGGAGTAATGCATGAGAACTTATACGTTGCATCATGGGAAGACTGCCTTCCAGAAACATGCTTGTGGTTCAAGACTTCCTCAGAGATCAACTGGCTGTGGCACAGAAGGCTGAACCACCTAAACTTCAAGACTATCAACAAGTTGGCTAAACACTAGCTGGTCGAAGGTTTACCTAATGTAGGATTCCATAAGGACCAAGTTGCAAAGCATGTCAGAGGGGGAAACAAACGAAGGCGTCATTCAAGAGCAAAACTGCCCACTCAATTGATCGAATTCTTCAACTACTGCACATGGACCTTTTTGGACCAACGACTCAGTCAGCTATAAAAGTAGAAAATACACCCTTGTTTTTATTATGATTTTTCTAGATTCACCTGGGTTGTATTTTTGTATTAGAAAAATGAAACATCGAAGAAACTACTTGTATTGCTGAAGAGGCTCAACATTGAGAAGAAGACTGACATCTAATAATCAGATCAAACAGAGAAATAGAGTTCCTGAATGGTGTCATACAAAAGTATTGTGCGAAGAAATGAATCAGTCACCAGACATCTCCTTCTCGCAAGCCTCAACAAAATGGTGTAACTAAAAGAATAAATCGAACGCAGAAAGAGGCAGTACGTACGATGCTTGCCAGCTCGAAGCTACCTCCAAACTTCTGAAGCAATTAGCACAGCATGCTACACCCAAAACAGATCATTTCTGACTCAGAGACATGGAAAAACATTATACAAAGTGTGGAATTACAAGAAGCCTTTGATCTTTCACTTTCATATTTTTGGTTGTTTGTGTTACATCCACAACAATGATAAAGTGCAGTTAAAAAGTTTTGAAAGCAAAGATGAACAAGGAATTTTCTTTGGATATTCTTCAGCTGAAAAATCCAACAAAACTTACAGGGTTTTTAACAAGCAATCCTTCATGAAAATAACACCTCATGTTGTATTTGATGAAACTGCTACTCAGTACATGAATCAGGTCAACATGGAAGCTAAGTCTTCTCAAAGAAACATCACTCCTTTGAGCCTTGTTGAATTTGTACACTGAAAATAGAATGGTTGAGCTTGTATACAATGTTTCAGGTTACCACTATTACAATCTCCTATCTAAATTATTTACTTGACATGTTGTCCCATTATCTCATACAAAAGTTAGAACATACAGTATGTAGAAGATCAAATAATTATGTATGATTGGTTAAGCTAGTTGAGATATAAAAAGGATCACAGGTGAGACAACTTGAGGACGAGTTGTTGATCGGCCTATTTTCTAACACGAAACATGCTAGTAGATAGGTAAGTCATGTATCGTATCCACAGGGATTGTAAAGCGAAAATATAGAAGCGAACTCAATAATTCTTCATCATTATCCAGGCAACAATTTGGTTTATAAGGGTTTTGGGACTTCAAATAAATAATTCAAAGCCAAGAGAATCAGAACGAATGAAAATAACAATAAAATTCAAATAGACAAAATAGACTAAGAGACTAATAACCCTAGGGATGTATTAATTCTACCCACAACGTGTGTTTATCCTGCTTCCTCTTAACCGATTTTTAATCCATTCAAGATGAAAGATCACATAAGTAACCAACAATTTCAGTAACGATAATTTTGGTAGTGGATTACTAATTTACCTATAACTGTTATGTCTCAAGGTGAAAATTAGTAACTCCAAAAAGATCACAAAGAATATGCTTCCTACGGATGTTCCTATCTCAGCTACGACTCAAGGCTTACCCGTATTGTGCATTCAAGATCGATTGACAATTAAAACGGTTAAGTATTCAACTGGCAACTAGATATGTATCAAAGTTGATCAAAATTAACACATAAGTTTTAGCCCCAAGAATCACAAATCAATGACTGGAAGGTAAATAGCAAATAGCAGGAATCACCACACTTAGGATAAATCATACAAACCCTAGGATTAGAACATGAAATTAGCTAGACATATAAATTGAAATAAAATACGAAATTAACATAGAAATAAGAATTGAATTCATAAAACCCGTAATGGAGTGTCAGAAGAACAATTGTTGGGTTTGAATCCAAACCCAAGTAGAAAACTAAAAATCTAAAATCCTTCGGATGAATTGCTCCAATGGCGATTACAATGCATAAACGTAAACTAGAATTGCAATAATCTAAAGTCTAGAAGAGTGAAAATGAAAAGCTAGAATGAAAACTATGAAAAATAGGCTAAAAAACGGAGATAAAACGGAAAGAGAGGCGCAAATGCACGTCCAGGGGTATATATAGCTAATGTGCTGAAACCCTAATTCGCGTCAGGCCGCAGCGCCTAGCGCCAGGCCTAGCGGTCGCTAGGTCGGTGGCTAGCAGTGAGACATAAATTTTCTTCGATGAGCTCGTGGTCATGCTCACTATCGCGTGATGTTCCTAGCAGCCAGCCTAGCGGTCGCTAGTTTTAGTACAGAAGCTTTTTCGGGATTCCTCATGGCCATGGCTAGCAATCGCATGATGTGCCTAGCGATCGGCCTAGTGGTGGCTAGGTCGGTCACTAGTTTTACTCCAGAAGCTTTTTCCCCGAGCTCGTGGCCTCTAGGGTGGCCGCTAGCCTCTGTTCCTTTTCATCTTTGGTTCGTTCTTTGCCTTGTGCTCGATTATCACCTAAAAAGCCTACAGAACACCAAAAAGGAACCCCAAGAGCAGTATCTTCCAAAAATAGCTAAAAGCATAAATCAACTATATAAACGCACTTAAACTTATCTAAATTCATCCTAATATATCATTAATAAACAAGTAAAAAGCGCGTTTATCACACCCCCAAACTTAACACATTGTTTGTCCCCAAACAAAACAGAACAAACGATAGACAACCAAAAGACAGGGAATGTGTCGAACGACAACAGTAATAAGCCTAAGAGCAATGAACAATAAAAGATTCACTCACATGAATCAAATCACAACATCTTCCGTTAAACTCCACATATCATAATAATCATAAGCACAAGCCTTTTCAAACTTTAATCCTCACGACATGGATATATATATAAACTCTCAGACACTCAAGTGTATCAAGGAGGATGTGTATACTGATTGAGCTAAAAACACACTCAAATTTACTCGCAAACGTACGAGGTAATTGTAGCGTGATAAGTTAACCCAAGTCGTCTCTCAAGAAAAACTTAACAGGGTTATTGTTCGTGTCGTACACAGAAAGTGGTAAATCCTAAACACACTAATACCAACATGGGTTTTGAAACAACGAGAATTTAATGTGAAAAATAAAATACAAATGAAAGCAATCTAACTAGGGGTTGTCAATCCCTAGTGGAGAACCTAAGAAAGCAGGAAACTAAAGCGAAGAACAAACTAAACTAGATCATCGAACATAAAGCAATGAAATTCAACGGAAAGAGATTCAACATAATATTAACTACCAATATCAATTGCATAGAACGTAATTTATTGGATGCAGAAAGAAACAAAATAGTCAAGAAACCAATAATTCAAATGTCTACTATGAAGTTAAATCCAACAATAATCATGAACCAAGAAATCACAAGGAATGAAAAGTAAAAAGTAATCCAACATAAATCGATTGCGTAAATTAAAAGGACTCTAATCTATTTTATCTCTATCTATGTTGTTGTCGGACCAAGAACAGCGGCCGTGGAAGAAAAGCTCAAGGACAACGCCACGAACGAGAACCAGCTCCCTCGATAATGACCTAACGTATATATATATTAAATGAGAGTGAGCACGGTTGCAATGTGAGCGCACGTTGAACGGGTGTTCTGCCTAAAAGGTGAGCGTCGGTTCTGGAAGGAGCGCTGGCTTTGGAAGCATTCTGTATTGAGCATGAACGCTAGTTCGAGGTGAGCGGGCGTTCATGCGTTAACGCACGAGGAGAATAGGCGAGCGGGCGCTCGAGCACAACGCCAGCTGGGAGCTTGAACGAGCGAGCGGCACAGCCGAGCGCCAGGTGGTGTTCGAACGAGCGCTAGGGCTGGGCGCACGAGGCGTGCGTAGGGCCCAGCAGTGCAGGGGCACGGGTGGTTGAGTGCGCGAGCTGGGCGACCGCCGGATGATGGGGCGCTGGGCGATACCCAGCGCCGGATGGAGGCGAGCGGGAGACGGGCGTGCGGGCGCTCGTGTTGAGCGCCGGATGGGAGAGCGCTGTCGGCGAAGCGGGCGCCGCGTTGAGCGCCGAATAGGCGAGGGCAACGGCGAGCGGGCGCTTCGCGTTGAGCACCGGATGGGCAAGCGCTGTCGAGCGAGCGGGCGCTGGTGCTGCGTGGGCGCTGGTCGCTGGAACGGGCGCTCGCATCGAGCGCCAGATGATTGGGCGACAAAGCGCGCGGGGTGCGCAGGATGTACGGGCACGCGCTGGGGTGGCACGGTGCTCGGTCGAGTGTCGGGTGATGCGTGCGATGGGGGGCCGTGCGCGTCTTTGACTATTCGCCCCGTTCTTCCTCGTCTTAACTCCGAATTAGAATCCGTTTATGCCTACGGACTCCTATCAAGATACTCTTCAATAAACTTAACTCTTGGCACATCCATTTCATCCGATTTAATGCCGTTTTTCTACAAAATATCAAAACAAACTAAGTAAGTCCGAATCGATAAATACTAATCAAACGAACGGCATAAATAGGACAAACCACTGAAAATAACATGCAAAATAAAACCAAGAATAAGCACAAAGTGAAACCAAACAACTAAAAGTGCAATGTGAATTCAAAATTTGTTTCAATCAAAAGTGTTCTCTTAATTGACTCATAATCGAATGAGGTGTTGTAATAGGGTAAGTTAACCCTAGTCGTCTCTCAAGGAAAACTTAACAAGGCTTATTGTTCGTGTCAAACACATAAACCGGTAAATCCTAAACACTATAATACCAACATGGGTTTTGAAACAACGAGAATTTAATGCGAAAAATAAAATATAAATGAAAGCAATCTAACTAGGGGTTGTCAATCCCTAGTGGAGAACCTAAGAAAGCACGAAAGCAGGAAACTAAAGCGAAGAACAAACTAAACTAGATCATCGAATATAAAGCAATGAAATTCAACGGAAAGAGATTCAACATAATATTAACTACCAATATCAATTGCATAGAACGTAATTTATCGAATGCTGAAAGAAAAAGAAATAATCAAGAAACCAACAATTCAAATGTCTACTATGAAGTTGAATCCAACAATAATCATGAACCAAGAAATCACAAGGAATGAAAAGTAAAAAGTAATCCAACATAAATCAATTGCGTAAATTAAAAGGACTCTAATCTGTTTTTATCTCTATCTGTGTTGTTGTCGGACCAAGAACAGCGGCCGCGGAAGAAAAGCTCAAGGACAACGCCGCAGAATGAGAATCAGCTCCCTCGATAATGACCTAACGCGTATATATATATTAAATGAGAGTGAGCGCCGGTTGCAATGTGAGCGCAAGTTAAACGGGTGTTCTGCCTAAAAGATGAGCGTCGGTTCTGGAAGGAGCACTTGCTCTGGAAGCATTCTGTATTGAGCATGAAAGCCGATTCGAGGTGAGCGAGCACGGTGACGGAGGTGAGCGGGCATTCATGCGTGAACGCGAGAGAATAGGCGAGCGGGCGCTCGAGCATAGCGTCGGCTGGGAGCTTTAACGCACGAGCGGCACAGGCGCGCACTGGGGTTCAGCACCGGATGAGGCCACGTGGTCGAACACTGGGTGGTGTTGGAAAGGGCGTTGGAGTTGGGCGTTGGGCGTTGGGCGATGCCCAACGCCGGACGGAGGATGCACGAGGCGTGCGGGAGCAGGGCCCAACGGGCGTGGGGATGCGGGTGGTTGAGCGCGCGAGCTGGGCGAGCACCAGATGATAGGGCACTGGGCACTGGGCGATACCCAGTGCCGGATGGAAGCGAGCGGGAGACGGGCGTGCGGGCGGTTGAGCGCGAGGAGCTAGGCGAGCTCGCTGAGTGAGCGAGCGCGGAGGAGACGCTGGGCACTGGGCGACTCAGCGCCGGTTGGAGTGCAGCGGGCGACGGCAAGTGATGGAGAGCGGGCGCTGGGCTGGAGTGCGTACGGGTGGTTGCGGATGCTAGCGCGCGGGTGCGCATGGTCGAGCGTCGGGCTCAGCGTGCGACGGGTTACCGTGCACGACTTTGACTATTCGCCCCATTCTCCCTCGTCTAAACTCCGAATTAGGATCTGTTTTCGTCTACGGACTCCTGTCAAGATACTCTTCAATGTAATTTAACTCTCGGCATATCCATTTCATCCTATTTAATACCATTTTTCTACAAAATATCAAAACAAACCAAGTAAGCCCGAATCGATAAATAATAATCAAACCAACGGCAAAAATAGGACAAACTGTAGAAAACAATATGCAAAAAAATACCAAGAATAAGCACAAAATGAAACCAAACAACTCCCCCTCACTTATCCATTTGCTTGTCCTCAAGCAAAGTCTATACTAATAAGAGTAGAAAAATAACTCATGTAACTTAACTCTTAATCCTATCAATCAAACCTATTTTTGCAATTCTCCCAAACTTGATGAATACACAATCAAAGTTAATGTGAAATAAATCTAAGTTTGTGAAAATATCAAATAAACAAGTAACTTATTTTTGCTCAGACACAACTCTCCGCTAGTGGCGAATTAACTAAAATTCACTACTAGAAAAATCAGTATAGACTACACATAATATGTGTAGTACATGCATGCGTCTTGGGCGTAGACAAAAGTGGTGTAGAGAATCTAAAGCGCACACACACACGCTTTTTGTCGTAGTCTATACCCACTTATAGACCACGCTTTTCTCACATAGACTACGCTTTCTGGCGTAGTCTATACCCACAAACTACACAAAATTTCGCACATACACACGACTTTTTGTCGTAGTCTATACTGTTATAGACCACGCTTTTCTCACATAGACTACGCCACGCCGTAGTCTATCTTAAACAGACTACTGCAATTTCGCACATACACCACGCTTTTTGTCGTAGTCTATACCTGTTATAGACCACACTTTTCGCACATAGACCACGCTTTTACGTGTAGTCTATAACATGCACTACATAAAATTTCGCACACACACGCTTTTTTGTCGTAGTCTATACCCATTATAGACCACGCCGCACATAGACTACGCTTTTCGGCGTAGTCTATACCCCTGCATCACACAAAATTTCGCACATACACTACCTTTTTATGCGTAGTCTATACCCACTATAGACTACGCCGCACATAGACTACGCTTTTACGCCGTAGTCTATACCGACAAACCACACAAAATTTCGCACATACACTACGCTTTTTGCGTAGTCTATAAGTATTAACTACGGTTTTGAGTTTATTTACTACGGTTTTAATGCCAAATTTACTACGCTTTTCTATTACAACCCGTAGTCGATTTAATAACAACTACGGTTTTCAATTTCAACCGTAGTTAATTTCTTTATTTAAACACATGCAATTAATAACGCACAAGCAAATGAGATTAAAATATACTTGCGACTACGCTCAAAATCACTATTCAAAATATATGACAACATTTTCATTACGCCTACAAAATCACTATACAAAAATATACAACTGATCATTTTCATTACGCCTACAAAATCACTATACAAAAATACTATGCACATCACATAACAAAACAATAAGACCGTATCCCCATATCTCGACAAAATAATTCAAAAGATCGATAACTTACAACTAAAACATCACAAGACTATATGTGAAGAAGCATGAAATTTGCCCATTCAACGCGAACTTCATCAATGTCCTCTTGAGAGTAAGACCGATTTTGAAACTATTAACAATTCAAAATAGAATATTAGCACTCTTGTATGAAAAATGATTATATTAAAGAAATGAAATGTTTATCTTACATGTGAACGTAAAGAAATGGAACCACTCTTCATAACTTCTTCAATTATATCTTTCATGAAGCGTAGTACAAAGAACCCGCATTGCTTAGAATCGGGTTGTCTTGGACACTTTTTAAAATATCAAATATTAGCAACATGTAGATGTATATGAAATCCAACATAAAACAAATGTGATTTGATAAATGAAAATACCTTTACAATTTCCCAAGTTGGTTGCGTCTTCCCTCTTTTCTCCAATTTTGCATTAAACATAAAAATTGCCCTTCAAGCAATTAATAGTAATTAGATACTACCACAAATACACACATTTCAAAGTACAATACACAGTATCAGTAAATGCTCAAACATTATGTTCATGGCAATGCAGTAACAACATCAACAGGATATCTTTGATTCTTATCCCCAAAGTCAGGAGGACTAAAACCTTGTAATCAAGCTGTGCTTGTATAGAGAAGGCAACAAAGTGGAGTATTATTCAACTCCACTTTCTCTAACGTGCTTATAATCAGTGACGAAGCCAGGAATTTTTGTCTGGGGGGTCCAATTAATTATAATTTTAAAAGATAATAAAATAAAATTATAAAATAATAATAATTTAATAATATATTGAATTTATTATAATCCTTTTAGAAATTTGATTGGTAATATTAATTCACATATAAAACTTTATTATTTGCATATATCTTTTATTTTATCAATATAAAATAAATTATAGAAAAAGAAAAGAAATAGCATTTTATCATCATAAAACAAATTATAGTAAAAAGATAAAGGAAAGAAAAAGAAAGAAAAAGTAAAGAAAAGAAAATAAGTATAGAAAAAAGAAAAAAGAAAATATGTAACTAAAAAGAATCGAACAAGATCTCTTAAATGAGAGATAAAAATCCTAACACATTAGACTATAATAGATTTAATTATTAAATGTTAAATATTTATAGAGAGCACATATATTTAGCTAAGAATTAATTCACATAGTGTTATTATTTGCATACATATTTTATTTTGTCAATATAAAACAAATTATATAAGAAATAAAAAAGGAAAAAAGATCCCAAAATAAAGAGAAGAAATAGAATATAGAGATGGAGAAAACACCAACCAAAAAGAAAGAAAGAGAGGGGAAAAAAGGAAAGAAAGAAATAGAGGAAAAAAAAGAAAGGAAAAAAAGGAAACAAGAAAAAGTAGAGAAAAAAGAAAGAAAGGAAAAATAGGAAACGAGATTGAGAGAAAAAACAAGGAAAGAAAAAAAAAAGAGAAAAAAGGAAACGAAAAAGAGCGAAAACAACGAAAAAGAGAGAAAACAAGGAAAAAAAAAAGAGAGACATGCTACTGCTGAGAGTCGAACCACGCCTCTCGAATTGATGAAGATCCTCACCACTAGGCTAGGACAAACCTCAATAATATTATCTTACATTCAAATATATAACTGTTTTTTAAAAAAAGTGGGCCCCAGTTCCTATGTGGCTTCGCCCGCTTATAATGCATGTATTATAAAAAAAGCATGGAACATCTTACAATCCTTTGCACAGTTTACTTTAATTTATCGTCATCTATATCGCCTTTCTTTGGAATTCGTGCTTTCTTCCACATGACAGAATGATCGTTAAAAGAACATCATAAGTCCAAAGAAGCAACCCGCTAATCTGCAAGCAGTGATGAGGGGCAACAAAAGAATCTCACAAAGAAATTATGTATTCTTAATATATAAATGAGTTTTTCTACACCAATAGCATAAACTAAATGGTTAAATTATTTATTGAGCTATAAATCCAAACAAATTAGTCATAATATGAATAATAATAACTCGAAAGCTCCAAATGTGTCTAAGCTATGTGACTTGTGTGGTTTTTTCCTGTTAATGGACATATTAGAAGGAGGGCTTAATCATGGTTCAACCATATATCTAGTTAGAAAATTTTCACTTGTAACATTGTAGCATTAGTTACTCAAATCAAAAGCACCCAATATAACTCGTTGTCATCGGTTTGAAAATTGTTGCAAACACACGTAATTCTTTTATCCGCTTAGTTCAAACACTAGAATGATACATGAGTACAAACATAAAAGACATTCTTAAGCTTATGAACTGTAAAATGGAACTCTATTAGGTCCAAGAGTATCGATTGACACAATGCAAAGTTTACTAATATTCCACCCAAAACCGAATGAATACTTAATAGACAATGCGCAACAAAATGATAAGCGGGATATTGAGGCCATGGAGGCTGGAATAGTAGTGCATTAGAAGTATATGGTTGAGAAATAGGAAACCAACGAGAAAGGTTACAAAGTCAAACCGATAGTTTTGGATCCTTTGCTCCAAGAGCATTTCCTTCTCGACATGAGATGGTTCGATCCCGCTACCAATAATACTTACGGCGTTAGTATTCTTGACTCGATGTACAAAAGACACATTTGAATAAATCATTCTAGCAGATGGTCACCTCCATTCCCACTTGATGTAACTGGGACTCACAAGCCTTGTATTCATCAACAAGACTCTCAATCATATCTCGGATTCATCAAATTACGAAAGATCATTGTCTCCGAACATGTTTCAACATTAGAACTGTGGAAAACTTAATTAGATGCTCGTTCTCAATCAATCAAAAGAGAGACAAGTATGTGTACATTATCCAATGAAAATTTATACTAGTCATCAACCGGTTGCATTTACCAAAGGAGAAAAATCAATATTACACTCTCTCGGGAACAATTGTCATGCAACACATTCACTTATCATCATAACTATGTAGTGATATAAAGCAGCTTTTATATATCAACATAAATTCCAAAACATGGACTAAATACGAAAATCAAGCAAGCTGCTAACACGTAACAAACGAGAGAACTTACGACAAACATTGGGTGATTCTCGTAGTTATCAAGAAAAGCTTGTCTCTTTCTCGACTTGTCATATTGGCTCAAGCACTTGGAGAATAAGTGGCGGATGCCAAGATGGTAGCTAACATGAGTCCACTCACCTAACAAGTACAAGGAAATATATGATCGGGATCCTTCATAGGTTTAGGAAAGAATTTAGTTAGATTCACTCAAGATTTCGACCTAGAGAGGTATTAACTTTCGTAGATAATAACATAATCACTAATCGAAACACAATATCACTAATCTCTACATCACTATATAGGTTTTGTAGTAGAATAATAGAGTGGACATCTTCTACTATCACATAAGTTTGTGGACATAAGATTAGACTTGCTACCTCAAGCAAGAGCTTTCAACACCCAAATATATGTGCTTTCCAATATACAATTGATGGTTGATATGAAATAAGGCATAAAGGTGAGAATTATAAGGAGCAAAAGGACAAAAAGTAGGGAAAGGAAAAGTGCACGTGCACCCTACACTGACCAAATTCTCGAAATTACTTACGCGTATTAGGTAGAATATGGATAATAGACGACACGTAGCATGATGTTAACAAACCGGATATAGCATGTTTCCCAGGCAGGGAGGGTATGGGATCATTCACATAAATTTTCTCTCACGACCAACAAGCCATTTTTATCCCCTACCTTAAGGAAAATACATATTCCACAATTTGAATTTATTGCTGACAAGGAATAAAAGGAAACTCAAGTCAAAAGAAGAAAGAAGGAAAATGTTTTCCTTGTCCAATTCATGTTCACTTGATTTGTTCTATGACATTCGGATATATGATGAAATACATGAAGTTCAAATATGATAATTCCAGGAAAACACACCCAAACAACTATAAAGAAAACTTCAATTAAAAAATCTCTTTTCTCGATTCTTTTGCTCGGTATTGTATTGTATTGTACCACGCTAATTAATCTTGAAATCATTAGGTCTAAAATGCCATCGGATAAAAGAAAATATTGGCGATAAGGGAAAGATCTACATGTTAACAACGGTATGGAGATAGTGTATACCAATTTTATATGTTTTCAAAAATCGGGTAAATGGTTTATGGATGAACAATCATGAAACAAGAGTTAGAGTCAGTTGAGTAAATGGGAAATATTAGCATGTCTCAAATTCGAGAAAAACGATCATTATTAATGGAAACTAAACAAGTAAAATCTTACACGGTGTTTGTTTGCACATAAGGAGACTTCTGGACAGAGCGACCTATCAAAATAACAAAATAGCATCGATGATAATATTCACGCTTCTTTACCATCCAACTATCCGGGTAATCATGTCTCATACACATGGGCATTTCAACACATATCCATATCAAAATCGAAATTTTCATACATACACGGATGCTTATGAGGCCCCGTTCGATAAAGTTCACAAGTTTTCTTTCCCTTATTCTCTGTAAACTATCATGAACTGTTTTAAGATAAGTGAAGTTAGTATTACGGATAGAAAGCACATAAAGCGACATTTAAAAAATTGTCCGAACGAGTCGATGGTAGTCAGGATCCTTAGTAGATCAAATCTTAAGCAAACCAAAGCTTTTTACGGAGAAACTATAGCTCTAAATACATCTTTGCCAAATCATTTTGTCACGCCCCAATTCAGGAAGGCACGGATGCTTGGGGTGTGATTAGGGTGAGGGGTTAGAAGCGGGGAAGAAGGGGATACATATAACATACATGATAAGAAGATGTGACCATGAAATCGGGCATCTCCTCTATAACTAGGACATATCACAGAAGGGATGGGTGCACAAACAATCCACCAATAGAATAATATCGATATCATAACTTGAGGAAAACATGATATTGGTTTATTATAAGTAATGCGAAGGCAAAATAGCATTACATCACATCGACTAGACCGGTCGACCACATAGCATGCTCGTATCGAGACTCAGTGAGAATAACATAACAAATCTTGTTCCCAATCGAGAGAAAGCAAATAAGGGACAAGAATACATAGTTATCGAGTACGTATATAACCTGACATCGGCGGGCATAGCATGAAGAACCATGACTCCACCTCCGGCGTCGCCGTCAGTACTCTTCCATCCAGTGAAAAGATTTGAAAAGAGTTTGGGGTGAGTACTAGCGCACTTTCGGTGGGGTTTATCATAAATCGAAAAGTCGTGAGGCCGTGTTCGAGCACTTACCTTAGAAGGTTTTAAAGCGTAAATCCTTCTAAGTAAGCAAAATAGATTTTTCATTTTCGATACGATCCGTTATTCTGTTACTCCCATCATAGAACCATGAACCACGGCTCGGGCGTATCACCTTGACCCATCACATGACATTCATTCGGCACGGAACATATCCGATCATTGCGCCCGGAGCGTATCGGTAGGCTAACTCGGTGTGGACTTGGTGAAATCCCATCGAACCATAACCACCTCATTACCATTTCCGTGTGGACTTAGGGGTCTATCCGCAGAACCATAACCACGTGTTCGGGGTCTATCCACTATGATCGATACTCGAAGATGGTGATCAACCCGCGAATAGAGATCCGTTGCTGACCATGATAGAACCATATCTTGGATCGAGAAGCGATAATAATTTCACAAAAACATTTCTGGCGTACATGTTTTATTTTGAAATATCGAGTAAATAACTCAAAATAGCATATATAACACAGAGCAGACGAAAGCGTCAAGCGAGAGATATCTCGGATCCGATGACTTCACCGATCGCCTTGGTAGGTACACGGTAACAAGAGCGGAACAACTTTTGGGGTCACTTCCACAAAGCAAAGCAACATCGTGATCGAGCGAAGATCGTAAAACTAGGGTTTTCGACTTTAGAACACATTTGGCACTCTCGGGTTTTCAAATCAACTTTCGATCACGAAGGAAATATATTCAGGGCATCAAGACCCGATAATAGGGTACTTTCAAAATATGCATGCATGCGAGTTGACTCGAATCTTAGCGGTGAAGAAGCTTGAAAATCGATGCCTATCCTCGGATCTAGGATAAACCATCCAAAATCGATGCATGAAAATGGAAACATAAGCAATATGCATAACGACGAACATGGAATGACAAGCGGCGTTGAAAATGGATAACGGGCATGTCTTGCTAGAAAACTCGAAGCAAGCGGAAAACATCCGACATGCGAAGCGAAAAGCAGAAAAAGCAGATCGGTGCTTTAGTAGAATGCATGGCGGAACTCAAAACTAAAGGACCCGTAGCCAAAAGGTGGGCCGTCGACCACCAAATCGTGACAACTGACCACGAATCGGCGGCAATGGGCGGCGGCAATGGCGAAATCGGTAGGCCTCAAGCCGTTTTCCGCCTCGTCCCTTTAGAATCCGGGTTCTATGCTATCGATCTACTAAAAGCGGAATCAAAACAAGAAAGGACAAAACGAAGCGGGCTGCGGGGGTGGTTGATCGGCGGTGGTGGCTCGGCGGCGGCAGATAGGCGCCGCCGCTGAGCGCTCGGCTCGATCCCCTCCTCCGTGACTTTCCGCGGTGTACACGGAGCTCCTCCGGCTCTTACGTAAACACGAGAGGCGAAGGAAATGAGCGTTGAAATGAAGGCCCTAGCACGCTATTTATAGGAAAAAGCATTGGCTGCATGTTGCATTATGACGACTTTTCAGCATAGCGGCGCAACTTTTGCAACGGACTCAAATTTAGCAAACTTGGTACCCATGGACACGAAATAAAATACGGACACAATGACTATAAACAAGATATGCTTTTAAAGATCCATGAAAAGTCCGGTTTTCGATAACTTCCGGAGTGCGAACCTTCATGGGTGGTCGAAACACGCATACTTAGTGTCTATGAATAGTCATAAGACACTCTTCCTAGCGCTTTGAGGTTTCGTGATGGTCGCATCACGAAACAAAAGTCGACACCTTGACTTTTCTCGAAAAGCGTGCCGTGCAAAGCGAAGCTTAAAAAGGCGGGGTGTTACATCCTCCTTATAGAAAAATTTAGTCCCGAAATTTCAAACACGTGGAGAAACAGCGAGATGCTTGAGCCACGAACTTGTCTTCAACTCCGCGTAGCTTCCATCTCTCGTGGTGATTCCACACACCTTTACCAATGGAATCGCTTGTTCCTCAACTCCTTGACTTCTCGTTCCAAGATAGCCATGGCCTTTCCTCGTAACTCGGATCACGAGCAAGAACCACTTGGTCATGTTTGATCACGTGTTTTGGGTCGAACACGTACTTTCTCGGTGAGAAGCGTGAAACACGTCATGAACATCTCCGATGCTGGGTGGCAAAGCTAACTTTATGAGCAGCGGGCCTATCCTCTCAAGAACCTCGAAGGTCCAGCGAACATGGTGGTAACTTACCTCGTTTCCCAAAGCGAGCGACTCACTCTCGTCGGGAAACGCCCAAGAAAGCGATCTCCGATCATGAGCGAAGATCCGTGCGGCGCTTGTCGCATAGGACTTACGCATCTGCGCTTCCTTGATCCTTCGCAGTCGATCGATAACCTCGACCGTACATTGAACCATCTCTGGTCTAACATCTTTCTCTACATGCCGCCGTCCCGATAAAGTGGCGATCGACACTTCCTTCCGTCTGGCGCTTCATGAGAGCCATTCCTATGGTGGCTGATAGCTGTTGTTATGGAAAACTCTACCAAAGGTAGTATCTCTTCCCGATTCCTCCTCTATCGATACGATTGCTTTCATGACATATCTTCAAGACACGAATCGTTCTCTCCGTGACCGTCCGTTTGAGGATGGAATGCCGTACTAAGATTGACTTGGTCCCCATGACACCTGCAGACTCCTCCAAAACCAGGCGTGAACCTCGGGTCACGATCGGCGTGTCGATACGGTACACCATGTAACGTCGATTTCTCGGCGTAAAAAGCGAGCAAGCTTATCGACCCGTCCGTCGTCCGAATCGGTGAAATGAGTGACTTCGTCGGTCTATCGACGACAACCCATATAGCGGTGTTTCCTCTCGTGACCGGAAAACTCACCACAAAATCCATACCGATATGATCCATTTCCACTCACGGGATTGGTAGCGGTTGCAATAAACTGACGGACGTTGGTGTACGACTTTCACTGGCGACAAGCCAAACAACGTTCCACAAGCGACTACATCCTTTTCATCCCTTCCCACAAAAGTTCCTCTTAAGGTCTCTGTACATTTTGGTGCTTCTGGATGAAATTGGTCACGGTGCCTCATGAGCTTCACTCATGATTCTATCTCTCAATTCCTATTGAGTGGCACACATAACCTTCTCGGAATAGTAGCGTTGTCTCGCTTAGTGAAACCCTTGCTATCTTCTAGCCTTGCTTTCAAGCGCATCTTTTCCAGAACTCATCTCCCGTTGCGCGCACTCACGATGGCTTCTCTGGGTCCGGTTCGGCATCGAGCTGCGGCGAATCCTTGCCCGATTCCGGTGGTGAATCACTTCGGTGAGCTTCTCGAAATCTCGAATAAGCTCTTTCTCTCGCGTGAAGATATCCCACTTTGCTCTCGACTTGCGACTAAGGGCATCTGCTACGACATTGGCTTTCGAGGTGATAGCGATAGAGCAATCATAATCCTTCACCAACTCTAGCCATCTTCTTTGCCTCGTGTTCCACTCTTTTGTTCGAAGAAGTACTTGAGGCTCTTGTGATCCGTGAAGATTTGGACTTAACTCCGTAGAGATAGTGCCTCGGATCATCAACACATGAGCATTGCGCTAACTCCGGTCGTGCGTTGGGTAGCTCAACTCGTGCGGTTTCAGTGTGCGAGGCAGCATAAGCTATAACCTTCCGATTACGCGTGAGCGACACCCAAACAAGTTTGGATGCATCGGTGTAGACCACAAACCCATCGTTCCCTTCGGCACGGCTAACACTGGGCGGTTGTTAGCAACTTCTTTAACTCTTGAAACTTGCTTCCACAAGCTTGGACCATTTAAACTTGATTCCTTCACGGTACATTGCGTCGTCGGCGCTGCCAACTTGAAAACCCCGATGAAAGCGTATAATATCACGCCAAGCCTAGAAAGCTTGAACCTCATTGGCATTAGTGAACCTTCCGATTACTTGCCTTCAACCTTCACTGGGTGGACTTTGATTCGCATGCGGACACGATGTGTCGAGGAACATCACTTCTCTTAGCCAAAACTCGCACATATGCTTGGCATACAACCTCTTTGCTCATAACGTTTCCAAAAGCAGTGCGGAGGTGTTCTCTATGCAACTCTGCATTCTTGGAATGAGCGAGAATATCATCGATAAAAACCAAGGCGAAACTATCCGAATCGCGATGGAAAACTTCGATTCATCGGATCCATGAAAGGCTGGCGGCGCATTGGTTAAACCAAGCGGCATCACGATGAACTCGTAGTGCCCATACCTTGTCTGAGCGGTCTTCGCAGCGTCCTCCTTCACGATCTTGACTGATGGTAGCGACCTCAAATCGATCTTAGAAGACACTCGCTCCTTGAGCTGGTCGAAAAGATCGTCGATCCTTGGAAGAGGATATCATTCTTGATCGTCGACTTATTCACTCTGCGTAGTCAATGCACATCCGCGTTGACCGTCCTTCTTCTTGGCGAGAGCGCTCCCCCACGGCGATCGCTGGGTCGGATAAAACCTAGATCCAACGACTCGCCAGCTGCGCCGGTTCTTGCAATTCTTTAGGTGCCATTCTATATGGTGCCTTTGATCTTAGTCTTGCTCACGGTTCCAAATCAATAGTGAATTCCACTTGTCTATCGAGTGGTAAACACTAGCAAGTCCTCGGGAAACGTCCGGATATTCACACACCATGGCTCCTCTTACAGCTGTTTGCGCTCTTCATCGTGCCTGTCAAACTTACGAAGAAAGTTTGTGACTTCATCTCGATCATCCTCATTGCCTTGGTCTTTGAGATCGATAACGCATAAACACCCGTCCTTATGCGAGTGAAACAAACTTCCACTCCTTGACATTCGAAAAGCAACTTCTCTCTCGAGACAGCGTATAGTTACCATGTGCTTTTCAACCAATCCATGCAAAGATGACATGAAGTCTTCCATTCGATGACATACAAATTGACAAGACCTACGCTCACTGATTTCTACTTCACGGTTACGGCAAATCTCTTTTACCTTTAGCACTTCCCACAGCGGGATGCTAATTTCGAGTACTACTGTGATTCCTTGGGTACCAAACCCAACCTCTCACCGCGATTTGAAGCGAAAGAATGTGAGGCTCACATGTCAAACAAAGCGGCAGGTATATCACTCCTATGGATTATACGCAAGATTTCCGGGGCTTGAAATTGCTGCTGCTTGGAGATTAGCGTACACCCTTGCTGCGGTGGCCTTTGGTTTCTTGGCCTAGGGTGACCTCTCTGCTCGTTGTTTGTCCTTGGCGAACTGATTACTGCTACTGCGGGCTGGATCTTTGCTTCTTGGCGTGCCTGCTAGCCCTAACGGACAATCTCGGCGTAATGTCGGACTTCTTACAACGATAGCACTCGGTGCTACCTTGCTGCACTTTCGCCGAAATGATTCCTTTGGCATTTACGGCACCAAGGTTTTCACACCTGCCGCATGGGTTGGAAATTCCTTCCCCAGGTTGCCTTTCTCTCTCTTGAATGCTTGATTCCTTGGAATCATTGGACCTTCTGGTTCCTTGGAACACTGATTGCCTTTCCTCGATCTTCCCATTTCCTCTTACCTCTTCCTCCGTCGGATGGTACATCCGGGTGGCATCGTTCTTTCTGAGGCAACATTGACTCAATGTTTAATGCCGGTTCAAGAGACTAGCATCGTCGGATCTCACGGTGACGGCGAAATTCCGATCTCGGTGAAGTCTCTCACGAACACATGCGCCTGGCGACCTCGGCGCCGACAAGATGCGTAACATAACGTGACGGAAGATTGAGCGGCGATCGTGCTCGGTGACCGTCCTTCTCCCTTCTGAAGATTCGAACTCGTTTTGCCTTCTCTGCTGTAAGCGCCGAGGCACGTACTTTCCATGAGTTCTTCTTTGAAATCTTCCCGTATACCTTGCCACTTGTCACGGTGTTGGGGTCCTTCTCACAGTTCTCACGAAATCAGCCTCATCGGTTAGGTGAAAGATCGCGCAATTCAGCACTTTTACGCCTTCGGCCGATTTATTCGAAGATCCTTCGGTGGATCGTATCCGATTCTGCGTCGATCGGTTCGCCCGAGGCCGTCGAGCGTAAGGGGATTACACTGCGAAAACTCTCGATCGCATGCCAGCGAACCAAAGGTGGTTCTGGGCTTCTTCCGCGTTATTGTTCCTCGATTCCTTGTTCCGGCATTACGTACGGCGTTTGAAACATTAAGCGGCTTTCGCATAGATAACAAGGTATCATCGCATAACATATATCATCACCCATAGCACATATCATCACATATACCACATATCGCATGCGATCACATATAATCATGCAATCATGTCAACATATCATCGTTATGCATTTCACATAACATTATCATCACATCACATAGATCGTATATCATCATGGCTAGCTCATATCACATATAAGCATCAAACATAAACATCACGTCGTGAAACGGCGTTAAATATCGATAATATTGGGTGTCCATGAAGAATTGTCAAAATACAAGATCAAGGTATGTCGGTCGAAAAGGTCGAGATATGAGCAAAAGAATCGACTCGGTCCTTTGTCAAAAGATGCCGCTCTGTCCATGCTTCTAGCGATTCTGCGGTATCGCTTACACACCGACTACCTAGATCCACATCCTCCATATCCATCCACTATTCCCGCTTCGTCCCAGCGGTTCCATTCTGTCTCTCCTCATCTTCCCTTTCCGCTGATCGGGCTTGAATTGGACTGCCGCTTGAGCGATCCTGCATGGAAGCAAGCCTCTTGGGTATGATCCCGTCAGTACGTGCTCGATCGCTTTGATATCGGTGAAAGGCGTACTGAGTCCACATCTGGCGCTTGCCCTTCCTCAATGTGCCCGACCTCATCGAGTCATGGCTATCTCGGATCACGGGTCCTCCGAATCCTCGGTATCCTCCTCGTTCTCATCACGGGTCCTCTCTTGCTTCCTCAGTCGCCTTCCACGGATGCCGGCTGACACGGTTTAGTGGCATGAAGATTACGATTACAGGCTTCTTCTTTGCCAGCTGTCGGACGGACAATATCTCTCGTCACGGAAGTTCACGCCTCAAAAGTCGTTTGGGTCCTTGGAAGGTAAGGATCGTCGATGGAGGTGTAGTGGCTGGTGTATCTGTTGCTTGGCGATCGCTGATTGATGGTTGTTCTCCCAATGGCTCTTGGAACATCATCCCTATCATCGATCGGATCGATCCTCGAGGGTGTCTCGCAACCACATCCTCCTCGGATGGTATACCTCGGTGGTGCATCCCTTTGTCTCCATACTCGGCGGCGAACTCGGTAAAGTTGGTAAGGTGCCTCGTGATAGGATCCGTCCCGAACAACACATGTCCCTTTCTACCGGTGCCATCCGTCGGTAGCCTTCGGTCATCCGATAGTAGGCCTCGTATTCGACACTTTCCCCTTCTCTCGAACCTTTCTCCATAACCAACAAATCTTCCGAAATACTCCCGATGGCTCATGAATATTCGGGTACATTCCACTGAATTTACGGATATGCTCGTCCATCAGTGAGATCTCAACCAACGTTGTCTAGGCCACTGAATATCCATAAATCTACATGTTAGTTCACCATAAAACAACAACAAATATTCACGTTTCCCATACCATCCAGTCATCCGGTAATCATGTATCTCATACACATATTCATTTCAACACATATCCATATCAATATCGATATTTATCACGTAAGCAAATCTGATTCACTTACAAGCACTCGTTTATCAATATAAACAAGATTTTCAATCAATAACATATTGCTATGTAAACACGTAGACTTACATCAACCATACGTGATCACATCAATCACATCATATCATATAAGCGATTTTCATATCACGGCCGCTTGAGCTTTCCGTCTCATCAACAATCACTTCCACATCCACATCACCATTCATCTACATCACGTTTACATCACGTAAACTCTTACCGGGCAAAACACATGAGCAGAGATCACGTCAAGCTTCGTAACCACATAAAGCATCGACAAATAAACACATACCTCATCCACTTTTAAAGGAGGTGGGTGGCGGTGGTGAGGGTAGGCATGCACGATAAGCAGTTTAGAAGAACAAGTTCTAAACACTCATTTCAAACGTACATGATATAAAGCAAACAAAGCTGCTTTGATATCGGATAACAAAGCTAGAGGTCAAAGCCGAGAACCATTGCTCGATACAGGTGGTATCGGATAATAAAAGAATAGATGTCGGGGCGAGAACAACGCTACGATGCCAAGCTATCATGCCCAATTCGAGGAAGGCACGGATGCGGGGTGTGATTAGGGGTGGGGTTAAGAAGCGGGGAGAAGGGGATACATATAACATACATGATAAGAAGATGTGACCATGAAATCGGGCAGCATCTCCTCTATAACTAGGACATATCCTGAAGGGGAGGGGTGCACAAACAATCCATCAACAGAATAATATCGATATCATAACTTCAGAAAACATGATCTTGGTTTATTATAAGTAATGCGAGAAGGCAAAATAGCATTACATCCTGTCAACTAGACCGGTCAACCACATAGCATGCTCGTGTCGAGACTCGCGTGAGAATAACATAACAAATCTTGTTCCCAATATGATATTCGGATATATGATGAAATACATGAAGTTCAAATATGATAATTCGAGGAAAACACACCAAACAACTATAAAGAGAAAACTTGATTAAAAAAATCTCTTTTCGATTCTTTTGCTCGGTATTGTATTGTATTGTACCACGCTAATTAATCTTGAAATCATTAGGTCTAAAATGCCATCGATAAAAGAAAATATCGGCAATAAAGGAAAGATCTACATGTTAACAACAGGTATGGAGATAGTGTATACCAATTTTATATGTTTTCAAAAATCGGGTAAATGGTTTATGGATGAACAATCATGAAACAAGAGTTAGGAGTCGAGTTGAGTAAATGGGAAATATTAGCATGTCTCAAATTAGAGAAAAACGATCCTTATTAATGGAAACTAAACAAGTAAAATCTTACACGGTGAAATGTTTGCACATAAGGAGACTTCAGACGGAGCGACCTATCGAAATAACAAAATAGCATCGGATGATAACTTGATCGATAACCAAAATCTAAAGGAAAACAAGCTTTATACATACACGGATGCTAGCGGGGCCCCGTTCAATAAAGTTCACAAGTTTTCTTTCCTTATTCTCTGTAAACTATCATGAACCTGTTTTAAGATAAGTGAAGTTAGTATTACGAGATAGAAAGCACATGCGACATTTAAAAAAAATGTCGAAACGGAGCATGGTAGTAGGTCCTTGTAGATCAAATCTTAAGCAAACCAAAGTTTTGCGGAGAAACTATAGCTCTAAATACACATCTTTGCCAAATCATTTTGTCACGCCCCAATTCAGGAAGGCACGGATGCGGGGGGTGTGATTAGGGGTGAGGGGTTAAGAAGCGGGGAAGAAGGGGATACATATAACATACATGATAAGAAGATGTGACCATGAAATCGGGCGGCATCTCCTCTATAACTAGGACATATCACGAAGGGAGGGGTGCCAAACAATCCACCAATAGAATAATATCGATATCATAACTTGAAAAACATGATATTGGTTTATTATAAGTAATCTGAGAAGGCAAAATAGCATTACATCCTGTCGACTAGACCGGTCGACCACATAGCATGCTCGTATCGAGACTCACGTGAGAATAACATAACAAATCTTGTTCCCAATCGAGAAAGCAAATAAGGGACAAGAATACATAGTTATCGAGTGCGTATATAACACAACATCGCGGAAGCATAGCATGAAGAACATGACTCCACCTCGGCGTCGCCCGTCCAAATCCTCCTCCATCGTGAAAAGATTTGAAAAAGAGTTTGGGGTGAGTACTAGCGCACTTTCGGTGGGGTTTACATTTGTAGACAAGCTCATCTATGTTTTGTATTCTCAGTAAACAAGAATACCATGAGAGAATTTTTCGAACGGGTATGAGAAAATGAATAAATTTCTCTCTGCTCGGAAGTCTTCTCATCACATCAAGTACCGCCGCTTTCCTAATTACATTAGCCTCGAAAACATGAGTATCGCGATTAGATCGCTATCTTAAACTCGTTAAGAATGATAATCAGGCTTCAACGCCTTAAACATAACATTGTTTAAAGTAGAGAAATCAAACTATGATCCGTAAACAATCAAATATTAGAGTTATCAAGACCAATGGAGCTTAAGAACGTGCTATATGAGTTATCACCTAAGCCATGTTGTCAAAGAGATGAAGCCATTCTAGAAGTATGCATTAACACTTTTTGAACAAAAGAATATTACACCATTTGGCGCATAAATGGGCCAAAATAAACATAAAGGGGGGTGTTGTTTTTGGTAAAATAGTTTTACCACTAATATTAGATTGATACATGAGCTTAAACACAAAAATCAAGACATGATAGTCGCCACCAAGCTCATGGTGCCATAGAAGTTTTCACAAATATGATTAATATCGCATAAAATAAAAATATGTATGAATTAGACATTAATGAAAATTGTATGGGAATTAATAGCAAATTAACCACCAAATACAAGAATAGATAAAGAATTGTGAATTGTGTGGAGATCCAACAACTGAACCATCGAAATATATCAGTATTCTTAAGATCTCATGAATGTCGTAAATAAGTAAAATTTATACATATCTCGTTAAATTATCTTCAAGAACTCATATACGACTTTGCATTATCAAAAACTTATGTACACAAATGTTTTCTCGCTAAAAACAAAACAACCATTATCGAGTAATTGTTAAGAAATATTTATAAAAATAACATCGACATACTTATTTGCTCAACTCCATTATGATGACTAGTAAACTAAGTCCTAGATAATACTCAAGGCTATCAAAGTAATCATCAATAGCCTTGTTTTAAGCATAAAATAACAATCCCATCACCATGACCATAAGTTTCAGATCTACACCAACCGACTTCCATGCATGAATAGTTTGTCACTATTTATAATGCAAGACCACCGCAATTTCGAATAAAGTTACCCGAGCCTGCTCCACCAAAGAATTGAATGGCATAGCACAAAACCTTCAAGACTATCATCGCCATCCGCCTCTATCAATCATGTCCATCAAATCCTCCTCATATTGCTTCGCCCTAATCAAAAGGATCAAAAGTTGCGTGAGCAGTAAAGATAGGAATTCATCAAATGGGTTCATATAGCTAAAGGACTTCACTATCTGAGCTAGAAACCAAAGATAAAACAAAAGTCGGAGATGTGTAGTTTAACAGATCAAAGCCCAAGCAAATCACTCAATATATATAATCTTTTTAGCAAAATATTTTATTTTGTAAAGATGATACAGATGCAATGGGCCAAGGCATCGTGTAAGACTAATCGGTTAAAATGCGGTGGCCTCAGTGCAAGATGTAATTATCAAGTTTTTACTTTTAGATTTGATAGCAAGAAAAAAAACGGTGCAACCCTACTACTTTCACTAAGAAATCCCAAGAAGTTGAGTACCAAATCAAGGCATAGAATATTCAAAGAAGTTGCCCTTACCCGATGGTATCCACTTGCCCGCTTATTCCCAAAGACCTCCTCCATGATCAACAATAAATACATTCTCATGATTGTAGAGATTCTCAGATTCACCATTTTGTATGCCATTAATCACTCTAGCTCCAAATCCATAAGCAATGCACGTGGTATATAATGTCGGTCATCCGCTTGATAGAAAACACATCCTTACGATCACCTCCCCTGTACCATGAACATTCATCATGTTAGATAAATTAGTGTATTGATAATCGAAAAGATTAACTTATGACATTAGACAATTTCAATCATTGTAATCGAGATAAAATTAGTAAAAATGAAAACAATTTTGGCCCAAAATAGTAACGATCTTGTACCTTTAGACAAGTTACATGAAGTACACTAAAAGAAAACTCCTCACATCGTCAAACGCCGACGAAACAAGCATGGACAACATACCACCCAATAATACGCATGTAAAATTCGGATTTGTGCGAAACAAAGCGATGTACAATCGAAAAGGTGGAATAGAAACCGAGTGGCAAAATCTTCGAGAATGCCATCTTTGCCGATGCCGTTCGAGGCGTAGCTTCTTCCGTAACTCCATTCCGATCCGGTTGCCGCATCGCCCCACCGCAGCGTGATTATTTCATGAGGCATTTCTATTTCTAAACGTAAAATCAAGTAGGTTATAGTGATTTTAAATTGCACAATGGTGAAGCAACCGATGAAAGAGAGATTGGGGTTTGGAAATGGCTTCCTTCGCTTTATGCTAGATCGAATGGCGGGTATAGTATATATTAATATACACTGCTTTTGAAAATGCGAATGGTGAAAATGGTTAAGTGTATGTTAATAAACTCATAGGTCGTGAGTTCGAATCTCACGCCTTTTTTTTTTTTTTTTTTAACATAGACTACGCTTTTTTATTAAAAACACGCACATACACTACGCTTTTTAAGCGTAGTCTATACCCACTATAGACTATGCACATACACTACGCTTTTGTTAAGCGTAGTCTATACTTCAAAAAATTCGCACATAGACTACGCTTTTGATACAAAAGAGTAGTCTATACCTATAGACTACGCTTTTCACGAAAAAGCGTAGTCTATAACGTGTAGAGAAAAGTGGTTTTTGTAGTAGTGATTGTCACCTTTAGCAACAAGTTTCCTTTGAGAACACAAAGAAAGTATTAACAGATTTTGGAACAGTGTTCGAAAGGTGAATTGTCGATGAACTCGAGTCTTCTATTGTGGTTTCTCATGTCCATTTCTCGATTTACGAGAAAGAGGGACAGAATTTCATCCTCCATTTCAACAATCTCAACAAATAATTGGAGTTTTCATTCTCCTCATTTTCTTTTTTTTATATATATATAAAATGAAACAAGTATATAGGTAACCACAATGTTAAAACTCCCCCTAGCATTAGCCGGACAAATCACGTCAATAACCTCCGATTTAAAATCAATCCACACAATCTCATCAATTCACATTGCATTTTAATTACATATCAACAAGAGAAATGGAATTACATCAAGGTCCGATCAATACCACAGAGTTTAGTTGCACAAATCAAAATCCCAACTTACTCGCATAGACAAAAACTTAAGTCCAAACGATCAAAATAAGCACAAAGGCACATTACCAAGCATGCAAATAGATAAGATACGCACACAAAACAAATAATCTTCCCCCACACTAAATTCGAGCACTGTCCCCAGTGCTCAAAACATTAATAACATGAAATGGCCAATAGAAGGGGAGATTTTCCTGAATGTAGAAGACGGAAACAGGTCTGGAGTGTGAGCGTGCGCGGTAGAACCGGAGTATCATAGTTTCACCTCACTACTAACGACGTCCCAAATCTGAACAAAACTAAAACAGAGACAACAAAAAAATCAAAGAGAACAACAAAACAAGCAAAAGAGAAAGAAAGAAAAAGAAAATAAAAATCCGTGGGTAAACTCCCACGTAGTACTCAGTTTAACGTCGTGAGAACGACGTAGTCCAGTCAACAACGGGCTATCCATAGTCCTTTACCTGCAGGAATACCATCTCAGCCAGAGCATCAGTAGTAACCATATAAGCACAAAGGACAGTAAAGAAAGCAAATAATGAATCATTTAAGCTCAAATCGAACATCCTATTCTCCAAAAAAAAAATAGATAACTTCAACTCCCAAAGCACAATACTTTGGTGAATTAGGATGTTGACATATTATAGATGCTACCTCAACCTTCGTCCTCTCTTCATCCTCCTCCAAGAACACGTACTTCAAGTGTTGAGGCAGTTCCTTCACTTCCAGAGTGGGCTTTGGTATGCTAGCAACTTCACGTGCCCACTCTTCCTCGTCAGCCGACCCTGTAACAACTTCCTCGAGGTTGTGCTCCTGCTTCTCATTCTTCAGCCGGTGTGGGAAAGGTATGGCTTTAGTCTCTTTCTCATTTTCCACCTCCTGTGACTGCAGCGGCTCGTCTGATGTCTCTTCCACCCCATTCTCAACAATTGGGTCACTTTCTAGAATAGTGACCGTCTGGGCCTGATCGGATTTGTTTGGAAGCTCCCTCGCTGCACATTGCTATAACAGGTCATAAAGCATGCTATTAACCAGTCCCATTTGCGTCTCTAAACGCTGAAGTGAGGCGTCTTTAGCATCCAATATTTGGGCAAAAGCATCCATTCTTTGGGCGAACATATCCTCAAAAGCTGGTCTCTGAGGTGGTGGTAGAGGTGCTTGCTGATACTGCTGTTGTTGGAAGAACGACTGCTGAATAGGAGGTTGCTGGAAAAAAGAGGTCCTCACTACTTGAAGAAGCTGGAAGATGCTCCCAGTAGGGGTCATAGGCTTGATGCTCATAGTAGGGATCATAGGCTTGATGCTCATAGCCTGACGGATATCCCTCAAAATAATCAAACTGGACTCCTTCTTCGTAAGACGAATTTGCCCAATACGACGAGCTTTCCCCCTTCCCCCCCAACATGTTTGACCATATTCGTATTGCTGGTAACCCTGCATTAACAGACACCAACTAAAACAACAGGATCATACGCACCTGGGGGAGAAAAATAACAAAAAGAACAAAAAGAAACATAGAAAATAAACAACACAAACAATATGCCTAAAGTTTTCTCAGGCAACGGCGCCAAAATTTGTTTCAATCAAAAGTGTTCTTTTAATTGACTCAAAATCGAATGAGGTGTTGTAATAGGGTAAGTTAACCCTAGTCGTCTATCAAGGAGAACTTAACAATGCTTATTGTTCGTGTCAAACACATAAAACGGTAAATCTTAAACACTATAATACCAACATGGGTTTTGAAACAACGAGAATTTAATGCGAAAAATAAAATATAAATGAAAGCAATCTAACTAAGGGTTGTCAATCCCTAGTGGAGAACACTAAGAAAGCACGAAAGCAGGAAACTAAAGCGAAGAACAAACTAAACTAGATCATCTAACATAAAGCAATGAAATTCAACGGAAAGAGATTCAACATAATATTAACTACCAATATCAATTGCATAGAACGTAATTTATCGAATGCTGAAAGAAACAGAAATAATCAAGAAACCAATAATTCAAATGTCTAATATGAAGTTGAATCCAACAATAATCATGAACCAAGAAATCACAAGGAATGAAAAGTAAAAAGTAATCCAACTAAATCGATTGCGTAAATTAAAAGGACTCTAATCTGTTTTATCTCTATATGTGTTGTTGTCGGACCAAGAACAGCGGCCGCGGAAGAAAACAACGCCGCGAAATGAGAATCAGCCCCTCGATATTGACCTAATGCGTATATAGATATTAAATGAGAGTGAGCACCGATTGTAATGTGATCGCACGTTGAACGGGTGTTCTGCCTAAAAGGTGAGCACCGGTTCTGAAAGGAGCGCTGGCTCTGAAAGCATTCTGTATTGAGCATGAACGCCGGTTCAAGGTGAGCGAGCATAGTGACGGAGGTGAGCGGGCGTTCATGCGTGAACGCGCGAGAGAATAAGGGAAGCGGCGCCGAGCACGATGCCGTTGGGAGCTTGAACGCATGAGCGGCATGTGTGCTACCGGGTTCAAGACCGAATGAGGCCACGCGGCCGAGCACCGAGTGGTGTTCGAATGGACGATGGGGCTGGGTGCTGGGCGATGCCCAGCGCAGGACGGAGGACGCGCGAGGTGTGCGGGAGCAGGGCCCAGCGGGCACGGGGGCATGGGTGGTTGAGCGCGCGAGCTGGGCGAGCGTCGGATGATGAGATCTGGCGCTGGCGATACCAGCGCGGATGAAGGCGGCGGAGACGGGCGTGCGGGCGGTTGAGCGCACGAGGAGCTGGGCGAGCGCGTTGAGTGAGCAAGCACGGAATGTTGGGCGCTGGGCGACTCAGCACCGACTGGAGTGCAGCGGACGATGGCAAGCGATGGCGAGCGGGCGCTAAGATGGAGCGCGCGCGGGCGGTTGCGGATGCTAGTGTCACGACCCGACTACCTAATCAGGTAATTAGGCCGTGACTTGAGGTTAAGAAGAAAATTTAACGACAATGGCTCAAACATGTGTCAAGAGAAGAGATGACATTAACCTTCATCATAAACGAGTCGAATATTTATTGTTTAAGAGATGAAATAAAGTTGAACGAAGGATGATTTTATGATCCTCAAATCACAATAAAGAATCGAATGAGAAGAATAACGGCTGAGGAAAATAATCACAACGAAATAACCACTATCAAGAATGTACATATTTGAGCATGCTTCGAAAACTTTGAGAATTTATCAACGTCTTTAATCATGGCAGAGCATTTAATATGATTACTTTGTTCTAAATGAACGCATAAATAAGTAATGACCAAATTTTGGCAACGGAAAGTGTAGCTGAGAATTATGTATGAAGACATAACTCTCGGGGCATTAAACATGTGAATATCAAATGAATAACATCAACAAATTGTCAATATCATCATGAATCAAATTACTTAGAGAAGCTTCTTCGCGCAACATTTGATTCCAGCATTCTCTCCAGCTCAACCTGCATATTTAGAAATATATGCAGGGCGTGAGTACAAAAATGCACTCAGTGGGTATACGCCAAAAACATTTAAAACTTTGCCCTTAGGGCTATATTCTTGACTTGCAATAAAAATAACTTATGCGGGGGTTTTATTGAAAATACCTGCATAAAGCTGCTAAAAATCTGTTCATACATGCTCATATCATTATATCATCATATCATAATATCATATGCATATGCATGTTTCATGTCTGCATGCAGCTTTCTTTTCCTTCCCATATCCACGTATTCTTCTTTGTGTTGATCCGAAGAGTAGGCCTCCTCCTCAACACACTTTAACCTCACATACTCGAGTTGGTCCCGAAGGATCTCAACTACGGTCATACCCGACGTCGGTCATTCCTTTATTTTCTTTCTTTTTCGTGGATAGGTAGTGCATTATGCTTATGCTCATGCTCAAAACTTTGGCAAGTCAATCAACTTTTCAATCAATGCATATCATAAATCTCATGTCATCTTTCATGCATAATCATATCATATCATTTGAAAATATTTAAAAATAAGAATATTATTATAGAAAATACTTATACCCACCTGGATGTTTCTTAGAGCTAAGGAACTAATTCCCAATTCCATTTCTTTCTTTATCCATATTTAATCCTCATAAAACGGCATAATTGCATATCAAAAGCCAAATAAGAACATTACTCATCTTTAGTCGTCAACACGACTATATCTGTAATAACCCGAAAAATTTAAAACTTTAATTGGTGATACTTAGACCAATTATTTGTAGTATTTAGTCCTTAATTATGTTTAAGAAAACCAATGAAACGAATTAGAATCGATTCGGAGATCGAATACTAAAGAAATAAAAAACTGATAACTAGTCCTACCGGATTAGGGTTTTCTAAGTAGCCTGAACATAGAATGAAAGATCGAGAATGAATCTCCATGAACGGATTTCATTTTTAGAATCCTCACATGAAAACATCCGAGAATACAAAGAATGAGAATTTTCGCATACTTGCCCTGGCCGCCTTAAAAGTACTATTTACGAGCCGTAACAACTTTCAGTCCGTGCTAATCGTAATAAATGGTGATAAAAACCAAAATCATGAAGGAATAAATTATTATGAATTTAGAAATTATAAGAATCAATTTCTGAAGGGAATTCCTGAAGAACTTACCGAACACCGGGTAAAATATACCGGGAAAACCCTAAATTGATCCGAACGACCCGAAACTCGAACCAAGGGTCTAAATCAATAAAATATGATTTATAAGACTCAAATTAATTATGAAAGCTCAAGATTTCAATAGAATTTTGAATGAGCATTTTAATCGCCGAACGCTGCTTTTTCCGCGATAACTCTTATCGGACGACGTCCGAACTTCGTGAAATTTTATGAACATTAAAATAAGTCTTTTAAAGGCTATTTAACAAGATAGAACCTTAAGGTTCGAGAAATCGATTGAAAGTGCATTAAAACTTAAAGAGCTCAGATAACATACCAAAGCGGGTAATTTGACCAATCCACCTCCCAACTACCACCAAGACCACCCCAAATGGGCAATGACAGACATTAGGTCTGGAATATCAGTAGGGAGACGTTCAAGGTCAGACCCATTTCACCTTGCACACTTTCTCTCTCAATTTTCAAATACTCTCTACACTTTTCAAACTTTCAACCCCAAATCCTCCCTCCCCAACCTATCCCACTCTCAAATAATCCTTCTAAGACCATAAGAAGGTATTATTCATCATCCTCTTCCATCCTAATGGAGTGGAATATTTATTTTGAATTTTTGGGTTTAAAAACCCTAGTTTGCTCCTCATTTATTTTCGTGACTTTAGAGCCTTCAAATTCTCTTAAGCCATGAATGAAAAATTCTTAGAATAATGTTATAAGGATACTGTAAAAATTTCATAATTTTTGGAGCATGTTTGTTTTTTTTCGATTTATGCTTTATTTATTTTTAAATATGTTAAAGCATGATTTTGTGAATGTTATTTGATATTGTTACTTGCTAATGTGTTATAAGCATGTATAATAAATATCATAATTTTTCAGTAATTTTTGGGAATTATTTAAGAAAGAGCCGTGAGCTTATTGATATTTTATGGCTTTGATTTTAATTTTTTTGTTGAAAATAGTTGAGATATAGTGTTTAATATATGATGTAAACATCATATATAAATCTTGGGATTTTTGAAACACATCTCCTATTTTATTTCTAAATGGTCGAATACTATATATATATATATATATATATATATATATATATATATGTTTATTGTTTGATTTTTGGTTGAGGAAAATAGTTGAGATATGGTGTTTAGGGTATGATATGAACATCATACATTAACCTTGAATTTATTCAAACACATCTCCTATTTTGTGATGAAATCGTGACTTATATATATATATATGTAGTTATTTATTTGATTTTTGTTGTTGAAAATAATAGGATGTGTAATATTATGAATATTGGTTAATGTTGGGTGTTAATATTACATGCTATTACATATATAACCATGTTGTGCAAGATTGAAATTTATTGAAAATATATATATATGTTCATAGGATTACCGAAAACTAATTAAGGGAGAAAGCATGGTTTTAAAACTTTAATGTATGATATGAAGTGATATTCCATGTTTAGTATATAGTATAAGCATGATATAATTTTGTGGGATTTATTGAACACTAAGGCTTGAATAAGTGTGATGACCGAAAGTTTATCAATCTTAATCTATGGTTTAAAAATTTATATGAGGATATTGAGTTGGTAATTAAATCCTATAATATGATAGGATTATAATATGATGGAATTTATTCGATGCATATACTAATTATTGCTAGTTATCGAAAACGAAAATAAAATGGTTAAGTATGGGTTTAATCTTGTTGATAAATGATGCTATGATAGTAATATGAAACTTTGGACAAATGGTTGTGAATACGAGAAATGAATGGAACACTTATGCACACTTACACAATGATTGTGTATTACATTAGAAATTAGGGTTTTCTAATGCTTTAGTATAGTTGATGTTGTGTATGGTTTTGTTGTTGATGAATGTTTATATTTATGATTGTGCCGACAAACCAAAACCCCAAACGTAAACAACACAACAACATATGTATGAGAATCCAAAAGAAATCGACCAATTCGATAACTTAAGACGAATAAACGAGAATCAAGTTAGACACTAATTGTGGTTTTCCATTAACAAAAGGATACTCAAACGTGAGTTCCTAAGTTAGAAAAATCAAAAGTCGAGCTACAACGTTAATACTCAATAACGACAACCCAATACGATATTAGTTGAGTGTTAAAACAACTCGATAATGAATAACGATTTTACGACATATGTAATCTCCGACGAGTTAAGATAAACAAACAATGTCGTAATGAGTAAGCAAAGATTCGAACATAAGATGTCGATCCTTATATTTCGAAAGTCGAGTTAATATTCCCGAAGCACTTCATTTATTCTTAAGTACTTACTTACATGATAGCATGTGTTCACTTGAATCATAAGTCAATACTCCTCTTTTAAATATCATGCTAATACGACAAGTCGTCAAGCATAACCTACTAGGACGTAACTATAATTGTTAAAGTCTAGTTAGTGGCTTGAGAATATCCTAATTTACCAATCATAATTTGATTACCGATAACCTATAACGTAATAACGTTATAATAAAACTAAGGTTAAGAGTCAAGGATAGACTCGGAATATGTGATTCATAATTGAAGTTCACCTATGAACGATGAGGTAATATAGCTTGAGAATTGGGGATGTAAGATAATAGAAATTATCTTAAAACAATCACATAAAATCATAAAGAAACCCTAATTGGGAACTTTAAGTCGTAATTTATAAGCGACCATCGATCGATAGAAAGAACCTAAGAACGGCTATTTTATTATGAAGGGTTCGATCGGGCGTAGTTGCTGAGGAAGGATACTCACCCCTGCTCATTTAGAACCACTAAGCTTTGATTAGCAGTGGGCTTTCTTGAAACAAAATGTTATGCATATCTCAAAGCATGTTTTACAAAGCTTTATGAAATATTATCACATGAAATGTTATTGACTGCCAAATGTTTATGTTTTGTTGTTATCCTATCTGAGATTGGTATATCAATGTGGTATGTGAATGTGTTGGTCCACCAACGTTAAAAAAGGGTAACGATCGGATCCGACTTAGTTAAGGACTAACTCGGATTGTGTACACGCAGTGTTGTGTGTTAAGGTTAGCTACCTCGATCGATCACGGCGACTATGTGTAGGTGGCCACCTCCATAGTGCGCGTATGAATGAATGAATGATCAGATATGGAAACAACGTGAATGAAATAGTTCGGCCGAACGCTTTTGGAAAACGATAAAATGTTTGATAGGTATGAGTCTTTAACTAAAATCCTCATGAGCTATTGTGGGCGCTAATAACTTTGACAAAGAAAATGTTTTTGGCAACGAGTCCACTGAGTACTTTTGTACTTAGCCCTGCATTTCGTTTTTGATGTGCAGGTTGAGCAAAGATCGATGATGGGTGCGAGGTGGTGCAGAGTAGCAGCTATTTTTGATGCTTAATTAGAAAGGTTTCTAGAACCTTGGGCATGCATCGTCATATGCATGTCCACATGCTTATTTGCTGCTTAACTCTGATATTATTTTGATGCTTGATTTATGATTGCTTTCATACCATATTGAACTTGAGGTCGTACCTCGCTCCTTGAATTGAGCCCTGATTGGGTTATTGTTGAACCTTGAACCTTTTGACGTGTCCTTCTGTGACTCGAGTTGGTATTGAACAGTTTATCCCTTTAGCCTATGCATTATTGAGTAGTTAAATAGTTAATTGCATTGATTAGTTGTGTTTATATCCGCTGCTTCACTATATCAGTGACGATCCATGTGATCCGTACTTCCTTGGGAAGTCGGGTCGTCACAATATCTTTTCGATATCAAAACTAAGACTCTAAGGTCTATCATAACTTGGGTCATTGCATCCTCTAACATCTTATTAACAAACAAATTCTATCAAAATTTTGGCAGCGTAACGTTTAAAAATGCATCGCCATATCAACACCAAATCAACCAATATCATCCCAACCTCCACAAAATCAACAACATATGTCCCAATATGCATAGGAAACTCAATAACAAGCTTCAACTATCAAATCTTTGTCAATATTCGAAAATCCCCTTAAGACGTCACTTACGGTCTAACGTCGAAAATTCACGTCTAACACCAATGAACCTATATACATGCTCAACTATCATTAAATATCATCATTTTATCAACAAAACATAAAGATCAAAGCTTTGGCATTGAAAACAAATTTTCGCCGACAAACTAAAATTTTACCGTTTTTGAATACGTCGGCGAAAAAATCCGAATAAATCATTTTAGGCTTTATTCATATCATAGAGTCCAAATATGAAGTCAAAATGATCAAATAAAATCAAAAATCAAACAATATATGGATTTAGGGTTTCGACCATTTTGGGATCATTCGCATAGTTTCGATTTCAAACGTTTTTCTTGCTTCAAACACGTTTATATCAATCCAATAACACATATATGAAGACAATTCAATCATAACACATCATATATTCAAGATTAAACAGCCCCCTTATTTTCAAAATTTACATGATTTTCAAAATAATAAACATATGCTTTACAAATTTAATGTTAAACAATACGTAGACGTTGAATCTATCATAATATTCATAAATAATAAACAAAACATAATCAATCATAAATATTAAATAATGACCAAAAATCTGAAATAATATATGCTCATGAATTTTAAAAATTTCAAACCGTAGATGTGTTCTCGATACGAGATTATACCTCTATTCGAAGACCGATCGAAAATTCAACGGTCGGATCTTCCTATTTTTGAACCCCAAATTTCGAAATTTAGTGTGTGAAAATTGTGTGTTCTTGTGTGTGTGACCGTGAGGTTGGGAGAAGAAATGAGAAGAATATGGTTTGAAAAGTCTAAAGTTAATACTTTATGTTATGTAATAAATATATTAAATTTTCCTTTTCTTTTATTAGGGTGATTATTCACCCTCTCTAGAAAACTCTTTCTTTTCTTTTCTTTTCTTATTTTCTTTAATAGGTAAAATCACTTTTGTTGTAGAAAATAATTGTAATTATTGTAGAATAATGTACAACGTTTTTATAGCGAGAAATCGACACTAATTATCCGACAAAACAACCTCTTTTAAATATTTACTTTAAAACTCAATAATTGCTCATAAACATCAAAATATAAATATAAAAATATTTTTGATCTTAAAAACCATTTTAAATATTTTGCTCTTAATCCGAGCTTGATCGGCAAACGCTGACGTCACAAAAACGTAAACTTTGAAATTCTCAATTTTCTGAAACCAAGAACTCTTTGAGCATGTATCTATCATCTCAAGACTATTTAAATCTAGGTCTTCTTATGTTCAACTAGATTTAAAAATCTTATCTCAGATTCTACCTCAATTCTGCCGAAATTCTATCGTCTCAACTCGAAGCTCACGTCAAAGCTTTCTAACTTAACCAACTCTTTCTTAAGGATGCAATGCCCTTCTTAATAAGCTCTTAATCATGAGCTAATCTCTGCTACAGAAATACGGGGTATTACAGCTAGTACGCGGGTGAGCATGGTCGAGCGCCGGGCTCAGCGTGCGACGGGGTGCCATGCGCGACTTTGATTATTCTCCCCGTTCTCCCTCGTCTGAACTTCGAATTAGCATCCGTTTTCACCTACGGACTCCTGTCAAGATACTCTTCAATGTAATTTAACTCTTAGATTATCCATTTCATCATATTTAATGCCGTTTTTCTATAAAATATCAAAACAAACCAAGTAAGCCCGAATCGATAAATAATAATCAAACAAACGGCAAAAATAGGACAAACCGTATAAAACAACATGCAAAACAATACCAAGAATAAGCACAAAATGAAACCAAACATATACTCTCAATGTTTAATAACACACGGAATCTACCATAAGCTTGCAAATCGTCTAATTCTCCATTGCACAAATATGTGCTCAAGAACTAAGATCAAAAAGGTCCTATACAAGGTTATAATGTAGGCTCCTTGGTAAGGTAGGATATATTTAGGCTAAGTGACTCATAATCCCATAATGAAAAACACAATAAGTATCATAAGACACAAATCCTAAATTTTCTTAATTCATTTCAATATTCCCCACCAAAGAGTCATTTTTCTCTTAAGAACTTCGCACTTATCATATAAGTGATATACTTATCTCAAGCACTAGCTACTTACCCATTTATGTTCTTTTCGTACAATTGTGTCAACTTTTTTTTCATTTTTTTGAACTTATATGGGTAAGCAACTATTTTTTACTATCACTTTCTTATCATTTATTTTCTTTTTCTTTTCTTTCTTTTTCTCAACCCTCAATTCTCGCAACCAAACATCACACTAACTATATAACCCAACCTATGGCTATATGAAATAATAAGGTAGGCTCAAACGGGCTCATCAAAGGATTCAATGATTAACATATTGGTATTTGCATAGTATATAGGCTAAGAAAAGAATGTCTAATATCATCTCCTAATTCTTAAGCACATTAATGCAACCTCGAAAAAGATCCAGATCAAGTTCTAGAGAAACATATGCTATTTCAAACTATTCACACAGAAAGAAACAAGAGTGAAAAGATATGACAGTCAAAAGCTCAAGTCTCACAGGTTTCAAACATTTGTTCAAGTTCTAAAAGGCTCAATACTCACAATGATCATAACATGCTTCGTCTCACAAAAACAGTTGCAATCAAATTTTCTAATAAAAACAAATCTCATCATCGGCTGCTCGTCATTCAACTCAACCTCAACGACATACGAAAACGATGTTAACCCTCGCCCGAGGATCCATCTTGGTGTTTAATTCACCATACATTGATTATAAACCTAGCATGCGCCTATATAATTAAATCGCAACACGTAAGGGGTTTTTCGTGTTTACCTTCGATCCGCCGAAAGGTGGATCGAACGGATGAACGGATCGAACGGTCGAGACTCGTGCTTTGACCTTCCGGATCGTATCCCGCTGCCCAATCTCCAACGCCGAGTGAGGACGATCTATGGAGAATGCTTCGAAAATCACCCGACTCTCTCATGGAATTTTCGAAAATCCTCACACTCTCTCTTGTGATGCACTAAAATTGTGTTCAATTATATGAGCATTAACCTAGACTTTATCTCATACCTTATATTTATAATGCACTACCTTAATCCTATATGGAATATTACCATAATCCTATATGGAATATTACCATAATCCTATATGGAATATTACCATAATCTTAGGATTATTTCCATACTCGTGATTATTTCCATACTCTCGTGATTATTACCATAATCTTATATGGAAAGGATCTATGCATATACCATAAATATAATTATATCCTTATGGATAAAGAGAATAAAATCTTGCCATTGAGAGCACATGGGGCGCCGATTTTCAGAAGCTATGGGCCTGGACGGGCCAACCTGTGGATCAAATGCAAGGAATAAAGATGGGCCTCAAATAAATTAATTATCTTATGTTCACCCTGTAACATAAATTAATTTATAAACATTCGATCATGCCACTAGAGAAAGAATGTCGACTTACCCTTTATTACCGGGTTGAGTCGGGCTTGCACTTAGACATTACGAATCCTCAGATTTAAGATATCGAACGTCCATTAATCATTTATAGCAACTGATCGCTTAAAACGACATAACTTCATTTCTTAAGTAGTACCACTCAACCTTATTATTGTACTTGAGCTAACTCAACCCGCAGGTTTAGTACAATAAACCTTTGAGCTCCTTAAGGGACGCCATCATCCTAAACGGATACGGTGACTGACATGATAACTAGCGTGACATACAAGATCGCCACCACCCAAGATGCGAGAATTGGTTAGAACATATAACCCTCACTCATAACAAGTCAAAGTGATGGTCAAGAACTCATACTCACCTAATACCTTATCGAGGTTTAGATCATCGAAGTCACCGAGATCTTGGTTCTTCACGACGGTCGAAGAAGAACTCATCTCACCGTGATCCTTCAATACGCCGAGACGCATCAAAGATAGACAAGCAACTAAGTCAAGTCACTTATCTATATCGCAGCCTCAAACCGACAACTCGCCCTTAAGTCGCCTCACCGTGAAACTTTTATATCTCATTGCTCGACCAATCATACGCACTTCGTGATCTCTACACACCGTATGATCTAACTTATATATGAGATAAGGGACACGATATATGCAATCAAGTATTCAAATCGATAGAGATTGTAATAGTGGTAACAGAAACATTGTATACAAGCTCAACCAAACCGCTTTCAAGATACAACCAACAATCTCCCACTTATACTAAAGCAAACTTTAGTATACAATGTGTCTTTCTACTAGCTATTACAAACAACCATCACTTTGCTTCTCCCACTTATACAAAAGTTTTTTCTAAGTGGGTGCCATCAAGCGCAATCCAAGTCCTCTAACGTGTCCATCGTAGACTTTTTATGCAGTGCTCTTCGTGAATGGATCCGCTAGATTTTCCGTCAGATCAATCTTTTCAATCAAGACGCCACCGCCTAACGATTTCTCGATGACATGGTACTTTCTCTATGTGTTTGGTCGCTTGTGGGTCCGTGGTTCCTTCGAGTTTGCACATCGCACCGAAAGTTATCACAAGAAACTATGATACTGGGCAAACCAGTACCACATCTAGATCCATGAGGTAGTTCTCGAACCATACAGCCTCCTTAGAAGCCTCCGGCGGCTACATATTCGCTTCCATGGTAGAGTCCGCAATGCATCGCCGCTTGCACTCCGCCAGATACGGCCCACCTCCCAAGGTAAACACATAGCCCGAGGTCGACTTTTTCTCATCACGGTCACCTTGAAACCGAGTCTCAGATAACCCAAAGGCATTAGACTATCTCGCATGGTAACCAGCCTATAATCTCGAGTCCTTTTCGTGTACTTGAGTATATGCTTTATCGCAATCCAATGAGCTTGTCCAGGTTAGATCGATATCTCAGCTACTATGCCTCACCGTGACAGCGTATATCGGCCTCGCGCACAAGATTGCATGACATGAGACTTCCTACGGCGGAAGCGTAAGGAACTTGTCTCATTTCCTCTATCTCCTTTGCAAAATATAGGTGATCTGTTTTAGATAAAGGAACGCCATGTCCGAAAGGTAGCAATCTTTTTCGCGGTCTCGCATACTAAAACGAGTAATCACAAGATCAATGTAAGACGCCCGAGATAAGCTCAATATTTTCTTCTCGCGATCTCAGAAACCTCGATCCCAAGAATGTACGCCGATCTCCTAAGTCTTTCATTTGAAACCGATCGATAGCCAACTCTTTACGCCCCGATAACAGCCTTCACGTTGTTGCCAACTAGAAGGATGTCATCTACATAAAGTGCAAGAAATACCACATCACTGCTGACATCTAACCGATACACACAACTCTCGCTAGGCAACTGGTAAATCCATAGGACTTTACCACCGTCAAAGCGTAAGTTCCATGATCGAGGTTCGCTTAAGTCCATAAATGGACTTCTTAAGCTTCCATACTAGATGCTCTTCACCCTTTACCACATAACCTTCGTGTTGTCGATATAGATGTCTCTACCTTCCTCAAGGTAACCGCTTAGAAAAGCGGTTTTAACATCCATTTGCCAAACCTCTAGTTCAAGTGGGCTGCTATGGCTAGAAGAATTCGATGGACTTGAGCATTGCTACATGTGCTAAAAGGTCTCATCGAAATCGATGCCCTCAACTGAGTGTACCTTTCGCCACAAGCCCGGCTTTAAAAGTCAAACCCTCCATCGGAATCTCTTCCTCTCAGATATCCACTTACTACCTACGGCTTCCTCGCCATCCGGTAGAGGTGTCTTTCATATACATCCATAGCCGTTATGGACTCCATTTCTAAGTCCATAGCGTGTGCCATGATCTTGCATCAATATTCAGACGCCTCCTCAGATGTCCATGGGTCGATTATCGCATGTTCGTCTCGCCGACTAAACCAAGATTCACCCACGAACATAAATCGCCGGGTCGACGAACAACCTCCCACTACGACGAGGTTCTACAGCACAATGGCAACGTGGGTGCAGATACTTGTGGTTCTCTAACTTGCACAACTTGTCGTGTAGGTACCACTCAGACGGTCGGTATCTCCAAAGGAACTCACCCACTTCAATTTCTTCAAGTATCCGTGTCGATCCTCCCACTAGACTCGACATCTCGCACTTCGCCTAATCGGTGGTGGAATACGATCATCTTCTAATTCTCAAGAATGATTTCAACTTTGGACTTATGATTTTCATATAATCCTCTTCTAAGAATCGGCATTAGTGCTAATAATGACCTTCCGATCCTTAGACTATAGAATAAACCACCTTCGCTCCTCTAGATAGCCAATAAATGCTCTTTGCGCCGATCTAGCCTCCAACTTGTCGCCTTCTTGTTCAAAGACGCGTGCCGGATCGCCCATATCCTTATGTGGCTTAAACCGGCTCATACCAAACCACAACTCGAAAAGGGTCTTTTCGACCGACTGACGGTACTAGATTTAGCAAGTATGTCACCGCCCTAAGGCATATCCCCGTAACTAAATAGGCAATGTAGCATAACTCATCATAGATCTAACCATTTCCAAAAGAGTCCTATTTCTTCGCCCGACACACCATTTTGTCAGGTGTGTCTTGTGAAAGCGCTGGGACGTAATCCCACACTTCACTAGATAGTCCATAAACTCGTTATCGAGGTATTCGCCACCGCGATCGAACGCAGCGACTTGATACTTTTACCTAGCTTCGCTCCACTCCGCCTTAAACTCTTTGAATTTCTCAAAGCATTCTGACTTGCGCGAAGGTGTATATGTATCCGCACTCGAGTAATCGCCAATGAAAGTGACAAAATACTGCATTCTCCACGAGCTTGTGTGGACATCGGTCCACACAGTCGAATGGACTAACTCCAACATTTTTCGCTCTATAACCCTTCGCCATGGTCCGGTCGACATCTTACCTTCTATACAGATTCGCAGATCGGGAACCGAGTAACCGTGAGATTACCCAACGCCCATTCTTAGCCGCCTTGATCCTATTTAGATTGATGTGACCTAATCTAAGATGCCGAGAAAAGTAGAGTCATCTTGCTAAGAAAACTTTCTTTAGGGTTTGATGAAGATGCAACATAGTTATAGGTATTATGTTTTGCGTAAATAGATAAAGCTTAATTATATAAAGTGCCAACACGTATAACTTCGCCATTTCTTATGATAGAAACACCACTATCAAAAATAATGTAATATCCATGAGTAAATAATTTCAAACAGAACAAGGTTCCACCGAAAATCCGCACATATAAAACGCCTTCAAAACTAAAACTGTTGTCCCAAAACATAAAGAACATCTCCAATCGCAACAGCTCTTTCGCCGCTGCCCATGGAGATCGTTATCTCGCCATCAAACAGCCTCCCTTGTCCGCAGAACCCCGCAAGGTGTAACAAACATGATGGCTATACCAGATCTACTACCCAAGAATGGGTAGAACAAGTCGCTAAACATGTTTCACATTAAAGCAAACGGCGACTGAGCCTCGAGCATAGGGCACTGGCCTTCCAATGCCCGGGCCCACCGCACTTGAAGCACTGCCTTCTCCTTCGCTTCTTCAAGCCTCCGTGGCAACCATGTTCTTGCTCCCATTACTCCCACTATTTCCTCGCCTCTACCACCTTTGGCACCCCTTTTCTATTTCCATTTTATGATGAAAATTTTGGGCCCTTAGATGTGCTAGCAAGAGCATGTGCTCCTTTTCCCATAACTCCTTCCGCAAAGAACGAGATCATTAAGCAACCGACTAAGTGTAAACTCGGTCTTGCTCATGATCGCATTCACGCCGAAAGTTCTCAAAAGACTGGCAAGGTATTGAGGATGATATCGACCTCGCTTCACCGCCAATACCTCCTCCCAACCGATCAAGACTATCCATGAGACGAGTCATGGGAGACATGTTCATGGACCGAACTTCCTTCTTCCATCTTACACGCCAAGATTTCTCTCATTGTGTGGAAGTCGATCGTCCGATCCGATCGCCCAAACTTACCTCGAGACTCGACCAAATATCGTCGCGCTCACCATCGATCGATGTCGCACTGCAAGCCTTTGGACATCGTAGTCATCATATAGCATTTAGCCATATTGTTCGACTTATTCCAAAGTCCGCCGACTCGCCGCTCATTAGTCGACGCGCCGAAGGGCATCGGGTTTAGAGTAGTGAGAACAAACATGTGTTCTTCAAATGATAAGAACATATTCCATGTTTCGCTTCCACTGATAAAATTTGGACCGATAACGGATTTTGTGCGAGCATATTGATAATCGCGAAGAGACATATCTCAAACGATAATGTAAACACATAAGCATACGATCGCAAATAATTGTGAATAATAATATTGTAACCTTTGATAAAACAATATTAATTGAAACCTCCAATCGCCCAAGGAATTCCACATGCAAGCCACGCTGTGGACGCCATACACGAACCCCCACTGCACTAAAATATACCTTTAGTCGCTTAATTTCAATCCATGTCAACTTATCCTTATGACAAATGAAATTAATGATCGACCTTACTAGACCACATCACTATCGCAAGAAGGACTTCATGAAGTTGTACTGAGGTGATGTCTAAGCAATGACCACAATTTTAACAAAGAAAATGAATTTTAGAATTGGTATACCACCTGACCATACCGCCCAATTCAAATTTTTTGTTATCTCATTTTATATCTATCTCTAGAGAACTTATGAAAATCGCACATGCAAGCCACACTGTGGATCGCTACACATGAAACTCCCACTTCTCAATAGATTTAAAATGTTTTATTTAGAAATCTCATCTAACAAACTTATGATAAACAAGGCAAGCAAGCCACGCTGTGGACGCCACTCACAAGCATGCCTCACTTTGTTTAGAGATCAAAAGTGGAGGTCTCGACATTTTAATTTGAAAATTAATTTGTCGGGTTGCTTGCTTAGTCTTTTTATTCAAAAGGTTTGTCCATGCAGATCACGTAATCCTAGCATGCTTTTCTATAGAACTCAACATGTAAAACATGCTCGCAGTAATTCTAAAATATGCTTGATAAACGCGATAAACCTAGCATGCTTACTATGCGCATCCAATTACGTAAAACACTTAAAGGTTTGTCAACGTAATATAAACATACATAGCATGCTACCGCATAATTTAAACATCCACGACATGCATATGAACGATAAAATAAAATAAAACGCTCATCGCGCCCAATCGTGAAACCCGCACATTTAAATCTAATCTATTACATAGATTTACAAAGCATGTAATTAAACTGAAAACGGGCCTCGCGGCACCCGCACGGACCGGATTCAACAATGGGCCTCGCGCGCACGGGCACGGACCGAAAATCTGAAAACGGGTCCGGGCCGGTCGGCCCAACTGCGGCCGGGTCGCGCAGGGCAAAGCCCACCGCCGCCACCACCATCCGCCGCCGTGTCTCCTCGGCTTACCTCGCGGTCGCTAAGGCGACCGCGACCGACGAAAGCAGACATGCGCTGCCACCGCCCGAGCGCCGAACGCCCGCCGAGACGCCGCCGCCAGCCGCCGAAACCGCGATCGCGAAGTCCGCCCAAGCGCCGGGTTTCGCGCGCAACGCGCGCCTGCCGCCCGCTAGCTCGCACGCCGCGCTGCTCGCGCGGTAGATCTCGCGATCGCTAGATCGCCGCTAGGCGCCAGGATCTCGCGCGCGAACGCACGCCCGCCGCCCGCGCCTCGCGATCGCCTCGCGATCGCGAGGCTCGCCGCGAGATACCGCCCGTGGACCGCCGAGAGACCGCTTTTTCCCGCCGCTTGCTTCTTCGCTCTTTCGCTCGCTCTTCTTTACGTATAAGATTTACATAATAAAATCTAATCTAACCACGGATTTTCTCGTGGTGAAAAAAACAAAACCAACAAAATAATAAACGAGCCACGATGAACCATGATCCACAATTAAATAAACGCACGTAATAATCAAACGTGAATTAATCCAACAGAGCCAAGATTCGATCCCGTGCTCGATACCAATTGTAGGAAAACGATGTTAACCCTCGCCCGAGGATCCATCTTGGGTGTTTAATTCACCATACATTGATTATAAACCCAGCATGCGCCTATATAATTAAATCGCAACACGTAGGGGTTTTCACGTGTTTACCTTCGATCCGCCGAGGTGGATCGAACGAGATGAACGGATCGAACGGATCGAGACTCGTGCTTTGACCTTCCGGATCAGATCCCGCCGCCCAATCTCCAACGCCGAGTGAGGACGATCTATGGAGAATGCTTCGAAAATCACCCAATGCTCTCACACAATTTTCGAAAATTCTCTCACACTCGAGCCAATGAGATGGCCTAAAATTTGCTTTCATTATATGAGCATTAACCTAGACTTTATCTCATACCTTATATTTATAATGCACTACCTTAATCCTATATGGAATATTACCATAATCCTATATGGAATATTACCATAATCCTATATGGAATATTACCATAATCTTAGGATTATTTCCATACTCGTGATTATTTCCATACTCGTGATTATTACCATAATCTTATATGGAAAGGATCTATGCATATACCATAAATATAATTATATCCTTGTGGATAAAGAGAATAAAATCTGCCCTTGAGAGCACATAGGGGCCGATTTTCAGAAGTTACGGGCCCGGACGGGCCACCTGTGGATCAAATGCAAGGAATAAAGATGGGCCTCAAATAAATTAATTATCTTATGTTCAACCTGTAACATAAATTAATTTATAAACATTCGATCATGCCACTAGAGAAAGAATGTCGACTTACCCTTTATTACCGGTTGAGTCGGGCTTGCACTTAGACATTACGAATCCTCAGATTTAAGATATCGAACGTCCATTAATCATTTATAGCAACTGATCGCTTAAAACGACACAACTTCATTTCTTAAGTAGTACCACTCAACCTTATTATTGTACTTGAGCTAACTCAACCCGCAGGTTTAGTACAATAAACCTTTGAGCTCCTTAAGGGACGCCATCATCCTAAACGGATACGTGACTGACATGATAACTAGCGTGACATACAAGATCGCCACCACCCAAGATGCGGAGAATTGGTTAGAACATATAACCTCACTCATAACAAGTCAAAGTGATGGTCAAGAACTCATACTCACCTAATACCTTATCGAGGTTTAGATCATCGAAGTCACCGAGATCTTGGTTCTTCACGACGGTCGAAAGAAGAACTCATCTCATCGTGATCCTTCAATACGCCGAGACGCATCAAAGATAGACAAGCAACTAAGTCAAGTCACTTATCTATATCGCAGCCTCAAACCGACAACTCGCCCTTAAGTCGCCTCACCGTGAAACTTTTATATCTCATTAAGCTTCGACCAATCATACGCACTTCGTGATCTTCACACATCGTATGATCTAACTTATATATGAGATAAGGGACACGATATATGCAATCAAGTATTCAAATCGATAGAGATTGTAATAGTGGTAACAGAAACATTGTATACAAGCTCAACCAAACCGCTTTCAAGATACAAATCCAACAATCTCCCACTTATACTAAAGCAAACTTTAGTATACAATGTGTCTTTCTACTAGCTATTACAAACAACCATCACTTTGCTTCTCCCACTTATACAAAAGTTTTTTCTAAGTGGGTGCCATCAAGCGCAATCCAAGTCCTCTAACGTGTCCATCGTAGACTTTTTGCGGTGCTCTTCGTGAATGGATCCGCTAGATTTTCCGTCAGATCAATCTTTTCAATCAAGACGCCACCGCCTAACGATTTCGATGACATGGTACTTTCTCTATGTGTTTGGTCGCTTCAGGGTCCGTGGTTCCTTCGAGTTTCACATCGCACCGAAAGTTATCACAAGAAACTATGATACTTGGGCAAACCAGTACCACATCTAGATCCATGAGGTAGTTCTCGAACCATACAGCCTCCTTAGAAGCCTCCAAGCGGCTACATATTCGGCTTCCATGGTAGAGTCCGCATGCATCGCCGCTTGCACTCCGCCAGATACGGCTCCACCTCCCAAGGTAAACACATAGCCCGAGGTCGACTTTTTCTCATCACGGTCACTTGGAACCGAGTCAGATAACCCAAAGGCATTAGACTATCTCGCATGGTAAACCAGCCTATAATCTCGAGTCCTTTTCGTGTACTTGAGTATATGCTTTATCGCAATCCAATGAGCTTGTCCGTGGTTAGATCGATATTCAGCTACTATGCCACCGTGATAGCGTATATCGGCCTCGTGCATAGATTACAGACATGAGACTTCCTACGGCGAAGCGTAAGGAACTTGTCTCATTTCCTCTATCTCCTTTGCAAATATAGGTGATCGTGCTTAGATAAAGGAACGCCATGTCCGAAAGGTAGCAATCCTTTTCGCGGTCCGCATACTAAAACGAGTAATCACAAGATCAATGTAAGACGCCCGAGATAAGCTCAATATTTTCTTCTTGCGATCTCGTAAACCTTGATCCCAAGAATGTACGCATCTCCTAAGTCTTTCATTTGAAACCGATCGATAGCCAACTCTTTACGCTCGATAACAACTTCACGTTGTTGCCAACTAGAAGGATGTCATCTACATAAAGTGCAAGAAATACCACATCACCGCTGACATCTAACCGATACACACAACTCTCGCTAGCAACCTGGTAAATCCATAGGACTTTACCACCGCCAAAGCGTAAGTTCCATGATCGAGGTTCGCTAAGTCCATAAATGGACTTCTTAAGCTTCCATACTAGATGCTCTTCACCCTTTACCACATAACCTTCGTGTTGTCGCGACATAGATGTCTCTACCTTCCTCAAGGTAACCGCTTAGAAAAGCGGTTTTAACATCCATTTGCCAAACCTCTAGTTCAAGTGGGTCGCTATGGCTAGAAGAATTCGATGGACTTGAGCATTGCTACAGTAAAAGGTCTCATCGAAATCGATGCCCTCAACTGAGTGTACCTTTCGCCACAAGCCCGGCTTTAAAAGTCAAACCTCCATCTAATCTCTTCCTCTCAGATATCCACTTACTACCTACGGCTTCCTCGCCATCCGGTAGAGGTGTCTTTCATATACATCCATAGCCGTTATGGACTCCATTTCTAAGTCCATAGCGTGTGCCATGATCTTGCATCAATATTCAGACGCCTCCTCAGTATGTCCATGGGTCGATTATCGCATGTTCGTCTCGCCGACTAAACCAAGATTCACCCATTTAACATAAATCGCCGGGTCGACGAACAACCCTCCCACTACGACGAGGTTCTACAGCACAATGGCAACGTGGCAAGCAGATACTTGTGGTTCTCTAACTTGCACAACTTGTGTGTAGGTACCACTTGACGGCCGGTATCTCCAAGTGAACTCCCACCCACTTCAATTTTTCAAGTATCCGTGTCGATCCTCCCACTAGACTCGACATCTCGCACTTTCGCCTAATCGGTGGTGGAATACGATCATCTTCTAATTCTCAAGAATGATTTCAACTTTGGACTTATGATTTTCATATAATCCTCTTCTAAGAATCGGCATTAGTGCTAATAATGACCTTCCGATCCTTAGACTATAGAATAAACCACCTTCGCTCCTCTAGATAGCCAATAAATGCCTCAAGGCCGATCTAGCCTCCAACTTGTCGCCCTTCTTGTTCAAAGACATGTGCCGGATCGCCCATATCCTTATGTGGTTTAAACCGGCTTGCGCCAAACCACAACTCGAAAAGGGTCTTTTCGACCGACTGACGGTACTAGATTTAGCAAGTATGCCGCCGCCTCAAGGCATATCCCCGTAACTAAATAGGCAATGTAGCATAACTCATCATAGATCTAACCATTTCCAAAAGAGTCCTATTTCTTCGCCCGACACACCATTTTGTTGGGTGTGCCTTGTGAAGCGCGCCGATGTAATCCCACACTTCACTAGATAGTCCATAAACTCGTTATCGAGGTATTCGCCACCGCGATCGATCGCAGTGACTTGATACTTTTACCTAGCTTCGCCTCCACTTCCGCCTTAAACTCTTTGAATTTCTCAAAGCATTCTGACTTGCGCGAAAGTGTATATGTATCCGCACTCGAGTAATCGCCAATGAAAGTGACAAAATACTGCATTCTCCACGAGCTTGTGTGGACATCGGTCCACACAGTCGAATGGACTAACTCCAACATTTTTCGCTCTATAACCCTTCGCTTTGAAGGGTCCGGTCGACATCTTACCTTCTATACAGATTCGCAGACGGGAACCGAGTAACCGTGAGATTACCCAACGCCCATTCTTAGCCGCCTGATCCTATTTAGATTGACGTGACCTAATCTAAGATGCCGAGAAAAGTAGAGTCATCTTCATAAGAAAACTTTCTTTTAGGGTTTGATGAAGATGCAACATAGTTATAGGTATTATGTTTTGCGTAAATAAGATAAAGCTTAATTATATAAAGTGCCAACACGTATAACTTCGCCATTTCTTATGATAGAAACACCACTATCAAAAATAATGTAATATCCATGAGTAAATAATTTCAAACAGAACAAGGTTCCACCGAAAATCCGCACATATAAAACGCCTTTCAAAACTAAAACTGTTGTCCCAAAACATAAAGAAACATCTCCAACCGCAACAGCTTCGACTTCGCCGCTGCCTATGGAGATCGTTATCTCGCCATCAAACAGCCCCTTGTCCGCAGAACCCCGCAAGGTGTAACAAACATGATGGCCATACCAGATCTACTACCCAAGAACGGGTAGAACAAGTCGCTAAACATGTTTCACATTAAAGCAAACGGCGCACTGAGCCTCGAGCATAGGGCACTGGCCTTCCAATGCCCGCCCACCGCACTTGAAGCACTTTGCCTTCTCCTTCGCTTCTTCAAGCCTCCGTGGCAACCATGTTCTTGCTCCCATTACTCCCACTATTTCCTCGCTTTACCACCTTTGGCACCCCTTTTCTATTTCCATTTTATGATGAAAATTTTGGGCCCTTAGATGTGCTAGCAAGAGCATGTGCTCCTTTTCCCATAACTCCTTCCGCAAAGAACGAGATCATTAAGCAACCGACTAAGTGTAAACTCGGTCTTGCTCATGATCGCATTCACGCCGAAAGTTCTCAAAAGACTTGGCAAGGTATTGAGGATGATATCGACTCGTCACCGCCAATACCTCCTCCCAACCGATCAAGACTATCCATGAGACGAGTCATGGGAGACATGTTCATGGACCGAACTTCCTTCTTCCATCTTACACGCCAAGATTTCTCTCATTGTGTGGAAGTCGATCGTCCGATCCGATCGCCCAAACTTACCTCGAGACTCGACCAAATATCGTCAAGGCTCACCATCGATCGATGTCGCAACTGCAAGCCTTGGACATCGTAGTCATCATATAGCATTTAGCCATATTGTTCGACTTATTCCAAAGTCCGCCGACTCGCCGCTCATTAGTCGATGCGCCGAAGTGGCATCGGTTTAGGAGTAGTGAGAACAAACATGTGTTCTTCAATGATAAGAACATATTCCATGTTTCGCTTCCACTGATAAAATTTGGACCGATAACGGATTTTGTGCGAGCATATTGATAATCGCGAAGAGACATATCTCAAACGATAATGTAAACACATAAGCATACGATCGCAAATAATTCGTAATAATAATATTGTAACCTTTGATAAAACAATATTAATTGAAACCTCCAATCGCCCAAGGAATTCCACATGCAAGCCACGCTGTGGACGCCACACACGAACCCCCACTGCACTAAAATATACCTTTAGTCGCTTAATTTCAATCCATGTCAACTTATCCTTATGACAAATGAAATTAATGATCGACCTTACTAGACCACATCACTATCGCAAGAAGGACTTCATGAAGTTGTACTGAGGTGATGTCTAAGCAATGACCACAATTTTAACAATAGAAGATGAATTTTAGAATTGGTATACTCACCTGACCATACCGCCCAATTCAAATTTTTTGTTATCTCATTTTATATCTATCTCTAGAGAACTTATGAAAATCGCACATGCAAGCCACGCTGTGGATCGCCACATGAAACTCCCACTTCTCAATAGATTTAAAATGTTTTATTTAGAAATCTCATCTAACAAACTTATGATAAACAAGGCAAGCAAGCCACGCTGTGGATCGCCACTCACAAAGGCCTCACTTTGTTTAGAGATCAAAAGTGGAGGTCTCGACATTTTAATTTGAAAATTAATTTGTCGGGTTGCTTGCTTAGTCTTTTTATTCAAAAGGTTTGTCCATGCATCACGTAATCCTAGCATGCTTTTCTATAGAACTCAACATGTAAAACATGCTCGCAGTAATTCTAAAATATGCTTGATAAACGCGATAAACCTAGCATGCTTACTATGCGCATCCAATTACGTAAAACACTTAAAGGTTTGTCAACGTAATATAAACATACATAGCATGCTACCGCATAATTTAAACATCCACGACATGCATATGAACGATAAAATAAAATAAAACGCTCATCGCGCCCAATCGTGAAACCCGACATTTAAATCTAATCTATTACATAGATTTACAAAGTACGTAATTAAACTCAAAACGGGCCTCGCGCGCACCCGCACGGACCGATTCAACAATGGGCCTCGCGCACGGGCACGGACCGAAAACTGAAAACGGGTCCGGGCCGGTCGGCCCATCTGCGGCCGGGCCGCCAGGCTAAGCCCAGGCCACCACCGCCCACCGCCACCACCGCCGCCGCTGTCCTCGCGGGCTACTCGCGGTCGCTAAGGCGACCGCGACCGACGAGCAGACATGCGCGGCGCCACCGCCCGAGCGCCGAACGCCCGCCGAGACGCCGCCGCCAGCCGCCAAACCGCGATCGCGAAGTTCGCCGCAAGCGCCGGTCGCGCGCGCGAACGCGCGCCTGCCGCCCGCTAGCTCGCACGCCGCAGCAGCTCGCGGTATCTCGCGATCGCTGAAGATCGCCGCTGGCGCCAGGATCTCGTGCGCGAACGCACGCCTCGCCGCCGCGCCTCGCGATCGCCTCGCGATCGCGAGGCTCGCCGCGAGATACCGCCCGTGGACCGCCGAGAGACCTGCTTTTTCCCGCTGCTGTTTCTTCGCTCTTTCGCTCGTTTCTTCTTTACGTATAAGATTTACATAATAAAATCTAATCTAACCACGGATTTTCTCGTGGTGAAAAAACAAAACCAACAAAATAATAAACGAGCCACGATGAACTACATGATCCACAATTAAATAAACGCACGTAATAATCAAACGTGAATTAATCCAACAGAGCCAAGATTCTCGATCCCGTGCTCGATACCAATTGTAGGAAAACGATGTTAACCTCGCCCGAGGATCCATCTTGGTGTTTAATTCACCATACATTGATTATAAACCCAGATGCGCCTATATAATTAAATCGCAACACGTAGGGGTTTTCTCGTGTTTACCTCGATCCGCCGAGGTGGATCGAACGGATGAACGGATCGAACGGATCGAGACTCGTGCTTTGACCTTCCGGATCGTATCCCGATGCCCAATCTCCAACGCCGAGTGAGGACGATCTATGGAGAATGCTTCGAAAATCACCCAATGCTCTCTCTACACAATTTTCGAAAATCTCTCTCTCTCAATAATATGAGATGGCCGAAAATTTATCTTAATTATATGAGCATTAACCTAGACTTTATCTCATACCTTATATTTATAATGCACTACCTTAATCCTATATGGAATATTACCATAATCCTATATGGAATATTACCATAATCCTATATGGAATATTACCATAATCTTAGGATTATTTCCATACTCGTGATTATTTCCATACTCGTGATTATTACCATAATCTTATATGGAAAGGATCTATGCATATACCATAAATATAATTATATCCTATGGATAAAGAGAATAAAATCTTGCCTTTGAGAGCACATGGGGGCCGATTTTCTCAGAAGCTATGGGTCTGGACGGGCCACCCTGTGGATCAAATGCAAGGAATAAAGATGGGCCTCAAATAAATTAATTATCTTATGTTCACCGTAACATAAATTAATTTATAAACATTCGATCATGCCACTAGAGAAAGAATGTCGACTTACCCTTTATTACCGGTTGAGTCGGCTTGCACTTAGACATTACGAATCCTCAGATTTAAGATATCGAACGTCCATTAATCATTTATAGCAACTGATCGCTTAAAACGACACAACTTCATTTCTTAAGTAGTACCACTCAACCTTATTATTGTACTTGAGCTAACTCAACCCGCAGGTTTAGTACAATAAACCTTTGAGCTCCTTAAGGGACGCCATCATCCTAAACGGATACGGTGACTGACATGATAACTAGCGTGACATACAAGATCGCCACCACCCAAGATGCGGAGAATTGGTTAGAACATATAACCCTCACTCATAACAAGTCAAAGTGATGGTCAAGAACTCATACTCACCTAATACCTTATCGAGGTTTAGATCATCGAAGTCACCGAGATCTTGGTTCTTCACGACGGTCGAAAGAAGAACTCATCTCACCGTGATCCTTCAATACGCCGAGACGCATCAAAGATAGACAAGCAACCAAGTCAAGTCACTTATCTATATCGCAGCCTCAAACCGACAACTCGTCCTTAAGTCGCCCTCACCGTGAAACTTTTATATCTCATTGCTCGACCAATCATACGCACTTCGTGATCTTCTACACACCGTATGATCTAACTTATATATGAGATAAGGGACATGATATATGCAATCAAGTATTCAAATCGATAGAGATTGTAATAGTGGTAACAGAAACATTGTATACAAGCTCAACCAAACCGCCAAGATACAAATCCAACGTCGGACAATTCTTCTTTGGATCTCGATCATGGCCACCCTCGCGACCGCTAGGGTGGTCGCTAGCACTGACTGCCGCATCTCTATTGTTCCTCACGGCCGGCCTAGTGGTCGCTAGGTCGGTCGCTAGTTCTTACGAAAAACCTTTTGTACTCGTCCTAGCGACCGGGCTAGCGGTCGCTAGCTCCTCTTTATTCAGCTCACAACCCTCTTCTCTGCTCTTCTGTCCCGGTACTTCTTCCATATCCTCAATTTCTCGTTCCGGGTGGTTCTGATTAGCTTTTCCACTTCTCAGCTGGATGGCATAGCACTGATTTTTCGGGTTTACCTCCGTAGTGCTAGGAAATTTACCCGACTTGTGTTGCTCATTCTGATGTGCAGCTATCTGGCTGATCTGGTTCTCCATCATCTTTATATGTTTTCCCATAGCTGCTATGGTGGATACAAGATGTGCAACCTTCTGACCAGTGTTACTAATGAAGGCGTTCTGCTGAGTTGCCAATTGTTGGTTACTTACAACCAACTGCTGCATCATTTCATCTAGACTCTGCTTCTTCGCCTCCTGAATCATTCCATTCTGCACTGTGAAGCCTCGTGGAGGTTGTTGGAAATTATTTGGGTTGGCATAGTAGAAATTAGGATGATTCCTATTGTTCGGATGATATGCCGGATTCTCCCCTTGACGGTTCCTCTGATTTATATAGTTAACATCCTCCGTCTCTAACTGGCTCTTTAGAAGCGTGAATTTTTCCATGAGATCGTCATATTTGGAGCAACTGCCTTTATCACAGGTGTTCTCTCCATAGGCCATTGATAGCTGTTGGCAACCATCTCTTCTACTATCCTACTGGCATCCTCCACTCGTCGGTTCAACAGGTATCCTCCTGCTGACGCATCCACTATGCTTCTAGTGTAAGGTGTCAGCCACTATAGAACTGAGTGATCTGCTGCTCCCTGGAGATCCATGCTGAGGGTATTTTCTCAATAAGCCTCTGAATCTCTCCCATGCCTCGAACAATGACTCATCTCCCAGTTGGGAGAAGTGAGAGATCTCTGCTATAATCTTTTGTGCTTTAGCTAGCGGAAAATATTTTGAAAGGAACTTTTCGCAAAGTTTTCCCCAACTATTGATCTGTACGGTCCAAGCTCTTAAACCAATCATTGTCCTGGTTGCGCAGAGAGAACCAAACATGCGCATTCAGATCATATCCTGTGGCACCCCATTCTGCTTGATGGTGTCACATATGTCCAAAAATGTCTCCAGATGAGCATTTGGATCTTCTGTAACTCCTCATCCGAATTGCTCTCCTTTTACCACGCTGATTAGGGCCGGCTTCAACTCGAAATTGTTAGCATTCACTTCAGGGCCCCATCCACCTTATTGAAACTGTTCAGTAGGAGGTCGATACATGTAGTTTAATGGTCGTGTCTCTTGAGCAGGGAGGAGTCCCATATTCGTCATTTGGCGCTGCATCTTAGTAAATTCTGCCAGAAGACGAGCAGCATGCTCGGGAGAAACACCTTCGTTGTTCGGGTTCGCTGCCATCTCTTGCCATCTCCTTTCTCGTCTTTTTCTCCTTTGGGAGTTTTCGATCTCGGGATCTAAAAGTTGTGCAGGTTGTCCCCGAGACCTTGTGATCATAAACTACCTGGAGAAAAATGGAGAAATTAGTCTTGGCAAGCAAAAGAAAAATAAAATAAAAATACAACTTGAATTAATAATTCTAAATCAACAAGTTATATATAATCTAAACAATCCCCGACAACGGCGTCAAAATTTGATCAGCCTTATTTTCTAACAATAAAACATGCTAGTAGATAGGTAAGTCGAGTATCGTATCCACAGGGATTGTAAAGCGAAAATATAGAAGCTAACTCAATAATTCTTCATCATTATCCAAGCAACAATTTGGTTTATAAGGGTTTTGGGACTTCAAATAAATAATTCAAAGCCAAGAGAATCAAAATGAATGAAAATAACAATAAAATTCAAATAGACAAATAGACTAAGAGACTAACCCTAGGGATGTATTAATTCTACCCACAGCGTGTGTTTATCATGCTTCCTATTAACCAATTTTTAATCCAGTCAAGATGAAAGATCACATAAGTAACCAACAATTTCAGTTACGATAATTTTGGTAGTGGATTACTAATTTACCTATTACTGTTAAGTCTCAAGGTGAAAATTAGTAACTCTAAAAAGATCACAAAGAATATGCTTTCTACGGATATTCCTATCTCAGCTACGACTCAAGGCTCACCCGTATTGTGCATTCGAGATCGATTGACAATTAAAACTGTTAAGTATTCAAATGGCAACTAGATATGCATCAAAGTTGATCAGAAATTAACAAATAAGTTGTAGCACCAAGAATCACAAATCAATGACTGGAAGGTAAATAGCAAATAGCAGGAATCACCACACTTAGGATAAAATCATACAAACCCTAGGATTAGAACCGGAAATTAGCTAGACATATAAATTGAAATAAAATACGAAATTAACATAGAAATAAGAATTGAATTGATAAAACCCGTAATGGAGTGTCGGAAGAACAATTATTGGGTTTGAATCCAAACCCAAGTAGAAAACTGAAAATCTGAAATCCTTCGGATGAATTACTCCAATGGCGATTACAATGCATAAACGTAAAATAGAATTGCAATAATCTAAAGTCTAGAAGAGTGAAAATCAAAAGCTAGAGTGAAAAATATGAAAAATAGGCTAAAAACGGAGATAAAACGGAGAGAGAGGTGCCAATGCACGTCCAGGGGTATATATAGCTAATGGGCTAAAACCCTATTTCGCGCCAGGCCGCAACGCCTAGCGGCGGTCGCTAGGTCGGTTGCTAGCTATGAGAAATAAACTTCCTTCGATGAACTCACGGTCAGGCTCACGATCGCGTGATGTTCCTTGCGGCCGGCCTAGCGGTCGCTAGGTCGGTCGTTAGTTTTAGTACAGAAGCTTTTTCGGGATTCCTCGCGACCATGGCTAGCGGTCGCATGATGTGCCTAGCGATCAGCCTAGCGGTCGCTAGGTCGGTCGCTAGTTTTACTCCAAAACCTTTTCCGCCCGAGCTCGCGGCTGGGCTAGCGGCCGCTAGGGTGGCCGCTAGCCTCTGTTCCTTTTCATCTTTGGTTCGGTCTTTACCTTGTGCTCGATTATCACCTGGAAAGCCTACAGAACACCAAAAAGGAACCCCAAGAACAGTATCTTCCAAAAATAGCTAAAAGCATAAATCAACTATGTAAACGCACATAAACTGATCTAAAATTCATCGTAATATATCATTAATAAACAAGTAAAGGTGCGTTTATCAGTTGTCGGTATAGGCTGCAGTATAGATAAGAAGTAACTTGACTTAGTTGCTTGTCTATACTGGTAAATCTTGATGTATTGATGGATCACAGTGAGATGAGTTCTTGTATCTTACCATTGTGAAGAACCTAGATCTCAGTGACTTTACGTTGATCTAAACCTCTATAAGGTTTTAGGTGAGTATGAGTTACTACCATCACTTTGACTTGTTATGGGTGAGGGTTATATGAGATAACCTAAGATTCTTCGCATCTTGGGTGGTGGCAATGCTTGTATGTCATGCTAGTTACTTGTATCGAGTCACCGTATCCGTTTAAGATGATAACGTCTCCTTAAGGAGCTCAAAAGGTTTATTGTACTAAACCCTGCAGGTTGAGTTATGTTTTCCATGTTTTTGTCGTGTTTTTCTTTAGTAGTTTATGATAACTTGATTCCTTTTCATTTATTTTTTAATATCTTTTATTAGAATCATGTTAGGTTTCGGTTTGTGCAGGGTTTTGAGCGTGTTTAAAGAATTTGGAGAAAAAAGCTCAAGTCGTCAAGAGAGCAAGCGTCGGTCTTCGCCTGCGTTCGGGCGCTCAGCGGAGTCTTCCAGAGAGCGCCCGCGTCCAATGCTGCCTTGCATCCGACATTGGGCTCTCGAAGCGGAGTCATCCTGAGAGCACCCACGTCCGGCGCTTCCTTGCGTGCGACGTTGGGCGCTCAAAGTGGAGTCATCCAGAGAGCGCCCGCATCCGATGTTGTCTTGCGCCCGTCGCTGGACGCGTGAAGTGAGCATCCAGATTGAGCCCACGTCCGGTGCTAGGCACAAGAAGAGCGAATGTCTGTGTTTGGTGTTTGCCTTGCATCCGGTTGGGCGTGCGAAGCGTGAACGTCCAGAGAACGCCCGCGTCCGGCGCTGCCTTGCGTCTGGCGGGGCGGGCCAACTTTCTCCCAAGTTTGAAGTGCGACCGTCCGGCACTGGGTGTGCGTCCGACGTTTGTGGGAAATTTTGACGACTATATATATGTTGAAAACACGCATGAACCCTAGTTCTTATCATTATTTTTGCCTCCCTTCACGAATTTTCTCTCTTCCAAGTCTTTTCATTTGTTTTCTTTTGCACTTGTTGATTCAAGAACACTTGATTAAAGAGATTCATCAACGACATTGATATTGAAGAATTATTATCTCTTTTCCGTTTGATTGTTGAGTTGATGATTTTTATAAATTTCATTTGTTAGATCCGTGAGATGAACAAGAACTAATTATCTATTTAGGGTTTGGTGATTCAAATTGATTGATTGATTGTTTGCATTGATTAAGTATTCCAATTGAATTTTAGGGTTTACCTTTGAGTGATTGGCCATCATTGAATTGTTTATGCTTCGGGTGAGATCGAGAGATTAACACGTTGCATCCGTAAAAATCAATTGGGTTTGACTTTACCGGAAACATGTAGTCTAATAGTTTATTTGTTTGTGGAATTTTATAACTTAGGTTTAATCTATGGGGATGAAAGTTTAGGATTTAAATTGAAGGTTAGAGGATTGCATGAGTAGGTAAATTTCTTAAGCGAGCAATAATTAATTGATCAAAGCGAAAAATCTAATGCCCTAGTTATCCTCACATTCTTGAATTACTCTTTTGCAACTGAAATTGCTTATCGCTCTTTAGTTTGAGATCTTTCTATTGCTTTAATTTACAGTCTATTTTATTCCAGTACCACCTCCTAAACAAGTTTAGGATTTAGATTTACTATTTTAGTCGTAACACATCATAAGCTCTGCTAAGTCTTCATTGAGAGATACAACTTGGGTTGACCTTACCACACTACATAGTCCTCGTATTGATGCGAGAACCTAGAGGTACAATTTTAGGTTGAACAAATTTTGGCGTCGTTGCCGGGGAAGGCTTTAGGCATTTTGATGGTGTTATTTTTCCCACCTTTTCTTCTAATTTTCTTTATTTTATTTCTATTTATTCTTTTCTTCCAACAAGTGCGCGTAATCCGTTTTCTTGTCTTGTGATTGTGTATGATAGGTCGCCGAAGTCTTAAGAGAAAGTTAGCAGCGGTGTTAGAAAACATTCATGGGGTGAGAGATTTTTATTTTTCGGACTCAGAGAAAGAAAACTCGTCCGAAAGTGAGACGAGTACAACAACATTTTTGCACGAGAATTTTTAAATTAAATCTCAGGATAAAGAGTTTGTGCCTCAGGAAATGGAAAATAATGGAGGAATTAACGAGGAAGGAAACCCGTGGATGTGTGACTTTGCTCGACACGTAATTGGGTTGACAACTTCATGCATAGTCTTCCGGGATCCGGCCCAAAACTATGAGTTGAAGTCCATTCACTTCAACCTTCTACCATCATTTTATGGGATGCTGGCAAAGGATGCTTTGAACTTCATCCGAGAGTTCTATGCAGTTGTTCATACTTTTCCATTGAACGGGCTCACTGAAGACACATTTAGAATGAGGTGTTTTCCTTACACCTTAAAGGGTCGAGCTAAGACCTGACTTATATCTCAACAGCCTGGTTCGCTGACGAGTTGGCAAGCCGTGTACGATAAATTCATGGGGAAATATTACTCAAACCAGAAAACACAAGAGCTGAGAGCCAAGATTGCTACTTTCAAGCAAATTGCTGGAGAACCTTTACACGAAGCATAGGATCGTTTCAAGTCGTTGCAGCAACAATTTCCACATCACCACTACCCAACTGAGCTTCTTAATAAGTTTTTCTATATCGTATTGACTATGGATTTTCAATAAATTATAGACAATACGGCTGGAGGAGACATTGGGAATCACACCGCCGACGATGTTAGTGAAATTTTGGAGACCTTAGAGGCTAATTCACAAAGGAGAAGTATGGGACAAAGAACAGCTACAGCAAATGAGGTGACCCCTAATTTTGAAATGACACAGCAATTGGTGGAGCTCACTCGCAAGTACAACTATTGAGAGAAAATGAGTCTCTCTATTCCAACAGTAGCAAGTAATGTCAATGGAAACTTGTGGCATTTGTGGTGAAACAGGGCATGGAGCCAATATGTGCCAAAGAGCGAGTGAGATGGCATATGAAGAAGTGCAAGTGAATGACATGCAGGGGTTCCAGCGAAGTAATCAGCAAGGCTATCAACCAAGGCCTAGATACGAGCCCCTTTCAAATTCTTACAATCCTGGCTGGAGAGATCATCCTAATTTCTCTTGGAGTCAAAATCAAGAGGGGTCTAGTCAGGGAGCTCGATTCGAGACAGACCTCTTTAGCGGCGGTGGTTCCGGCAGCGACCACCTCCATGAGACCAGTGGCCGGGTGCTCCCGGAAGCCAACACACAGGATTCGTTACAAACGTTTATTCAGGCAAGTCACCAGAGATTTGAGTATGTGAAAGCATCGATGAAAAGAATAGAAACTCAAGTGGGACAGTTGGCTGGGACTGTTGGAGAATTGGTGCAACAAGGCCAGAAATGGAAGCTACCTAGTCAGCCAGAATAGGCACAAGCAATCACGGTTCTCAGAGGGAAAGTGATTGACAATAGAGTGGAAATTCCACTAGAGAAAACCGGGTTGACAAACGTGAATGAGGAATTACAAAAAAAAGAGCCCAGATGAGGAAGAGAAGAGACGTTCGAGGTTTCACAAAGTCGAGAATCCGTACCAACCTCCAATTCCTTTTCCGAGCTGATCGAAGTGAGAAGAAAAATTAGCAATTCTTAGAGTTCTACAAGATGCGCTCTAAGCTGAATGTGAACTTACCTCTTCTCGATGTTATTCGAAACGTTCCTGCATATGTTAAATTCTTCCAGAAGTTAGCATTGAAAAAGAGGAAGTTTGCAGATGATGAGAAAATTGTACTGTCCGAAATAGCTAGTGCTATTCTTCAGCACCAATTGCCACCCAAGCAGTGCGGTCCAGGGAGTTTTGTGATAAAGATTTCTTTGGGAAAAGAAAGGGAAGTGTTTGGTTTGAATTTGTGCTGAATCTTGGTATTGTTTTGCATGTTGTCTTCATTAGTTTATCCTTTTTTTGCCGTTAGTTCGATTATTATTTATCGTTTCGGACTTACTTGGTTCGTTTCAATGTTTTGCAGAAAATCGGCATTAAATAGGATGAATTGAATCTACCAAGAATAATGTGTAATTGAAGAGCTTTTTGAGGAGTTCATAGGCGGCGGATCGTCGAGTTCAACGAGGAAGAAGCGAGCGAAGCGACAAAGTTGCGCCACGACTTCCGTCGCCGCTGCGGACGCCGCGCGCACCATCACCGCGCATCCGACTCCGCACTCCCGGCGTCGGCCAGCGCTCACTCGGCGCGCTCGAAGTACCTCGCCCGCTCGAGTGGCGCGCTCCTACGCCTTGCGCGCCAGCGCTCAGCGCCCGCCATCGCGCGCGCGCCCAGCGCGCGCAGCGCCGCCCGCGCTCACGCCCGCCGCGCTGAGCGCGGTTCACTCCGGCCGCGTTCCCAATTTCCCTCGTGTGCTCGGATTGAGCGCCGGCTCGTGGCGCTTCGCCCAGCGCCTCGCCAGCGCCCGGCTCGCGCGCCTCGCCTTCGCTCACCCGCTCGCCGCGCCGCGCCTCTGCAGCGTTCATTTCAACCGGTGGCTCGGTTGCCTTGTTATATATAGGCTATTTTAGGTTATTTTCGAGGTCCGAGCATTACGTATTTTTCTTGTTTCGCTCTCGAGCAGCGTTGGAACCCTAGTTCATCTGTTCTTCAATTTCTTCAATTCGGACATTGTTTAGCGTCACGTAATCGGTACTCAGTTCCCTTGGTTTTATTCTGATTCTTGCAATCGATGTGTAATTTTGGATTTGGATTGAAAGTAATTGATCGACTTTTGTTCAATTGTTCTTGATCATTCGTTTACATATTGATTCGTTTTGCTTCGATTAATCCACTGTCTTGATTAGGTTCTTGATTAGTTCTTATTTCGGGTTTAATAATCTGAATTCTATGCAAGTGGTGTTGAACTTTAAATTCATGTTTAATCGTTCTTTGTTGAATTTCATTGATCCTTGTTTGAAGATCTAATTTAATTGCTTTTGATTTGTTTCATTCTGTGTTTGGTAGTTAATCATCTAGGGTTTGACAACCTCTAGTTTAGATCTATTTCTTTCGTAATTTAGCTGGGATTGACAACCACAGCTTAGGTTTCTTTGTTTAAATCTAGTGTTTGATTCCTCGTATGTTTCCAAAACCACTTATTGGTATTAGAGTGTTTAGGATTTGTCGTTTTTACGTGAGCAACACGAACATTAGGCCTGTTAAGTTTTCCTTGAGAGGCGACTAGGGTTAGCTTTCCTACTATAACACCTAAATGCGATTGCAAGTCGGTGAGAGTATACTTTTGGTTGAACAAATTTTGGCGCCGTTCGTTGGGAAAACTTTAAGCGTATTGTTTGTGTTGATTTGTTTTCCGTGTTTCTTTTGTTTTTATTTTGTTATTCTCGATTCGTGTGATTTTTCTTGTTTGAGTGTTTTGTATGCTTGGTGCAGCATGATCTAAATAGACCGCTTGCTACCGTTGGACCACGCTCGAAGAACTAAAGGTCGCTTTTAGGGCTGGAGGAGTTTGGTACCACTTTTGAAAGTGGTGAGCAGTCATGTGATTTATCTCGGATCGACCGGTTGTTGAAGATACTCCCGTTGAGAGATGGGTGAGAATGCACGTGCTCTGCGTGATTTTTATAGGCGGTGATTGGGGCGCTCGTCTAATTGTTCTTGGACCGGAGCCGAGATTCAGTTGAAACCGAACCCTTTCTCACTCATACCTACTTTCCATGGGCTTGCTAGTGAGGATGCTTTGGGCTTTGTAGAGAGTTTTGCTCGGTTTGCGATCCTTCCATTGGGAGGACTAAATGAAGATCGGTGAAGATGCGGTGTTTCCGTACACCACGAAAGATAGAGCAAAGTCTTGGTTTACGGCTCTCCTGCCAACTCTGCGAAGCTGGGAGCCGTGGTCGACAAGTTCATGGCAATACTACCGAACAAGAAGAGTCGAGAGTTGAGGTCACGGATCATGACTTTCAATCGAGACGGTGACGAGCCATTCCATGAAGCTTGGGAGCAGTTCGGGGACTTGTTGCAAAAGTGTCCTCATCATGCCTTGCAGGACGAAATTTTGTATCAATTCTTCTATGATGGATTGACTCGAGTTTCAATACATGGTGGACAATCTTTGCGGGTGGAGACATCGGTTCTAGGGCGGTGATGGATATCGTCGATATTTTTGAAGCCATGGTGCTACTTCTACAGAAGTCCGATCGTGGTGGGAGAGCAAAGGCTCATGCCGTGAACCCTTCACACGACATGACTAAACAAGTGGGTGAGTTGATGAGGGAGTCTGAAGTGAAATTGAAAGCGATCAATTAACCCGACATGAGGATTTTTAGAGCCTTGTGGTATACGCAATGAAACCGGGCACAATGTTGATCGTGCCCGGGATGGGGAGCTCACCCATGAGGCGAGCGAGCTATGCCATGCAAGGATTCAGCCCGACAACGATTCGAGTCTGTCGGCAACAATTTGGCTCGGGGTGGAGAATCGATCTAACGTGGGATGGAGAAATCAGTCGAGGCGAAATTCTAATCAGGCGCCCGTTGAAGACCTTCCGCCACGGCAATTTCGGCGAGGCAATATCCACGGCGGCGGCAACCCCCAACGGCGGTTCGCGGCGACAATACCGCGGCGGCGGCGATATCGTGAGCACCTCCACCACACGATGTGGCGAACCAAAATTGATGTTATAGAATCCACAATCAAGCGTATGGAAGCGCCAAATAGGACAACTTGCTAGCTCAGCTGAGCAGTACTATAGCAAAAGCGTTGGGAGGCTCCTAGCAAACCCACCGGAGCTCGGTATCCTTTGTTTTGAGAAGTGGTCGTGTGATTGAGAATGAGGTGGGGAAAAATCCGAGGCGGTGAAATCTCGGATGAAGAAACTAAGAAGGATCTTGAGGTGCGATTGCATAAGGCGACAAAGCCTTACACTCCTCCGATACCTTTCCGCAGGCTAAGAAATGAGAAACAAGATCGGCGGTTTACGAGTTCTACAAACTCTGTCCAGGTGAATGTCAATTTGCCTCTTTTGGACGTGATCGAAATGTGCCGACCTCGTCAAATTTTTCAAAGGCGGCTTCAAAGAAAAGGAAGTTTGGAGAATATGAGAAGGTCGTGGTCTCAGGGTGGCCAATTCCGTCTTGCGACATCGATTACCTCCCAAACTCAGGGACCCGGGTAGTTTTATCGTTAAAATTGCTCTAGGTAATGGTAAGGAGGCTTACGGCATGCTTGATTTGGTGGCGGGATAAATTTGATGCCTTATTCGATTTTAAACAATTAGAATTAGGCGAACTTAAACCACTCGCATGTGTCTACAACTAGCGAGATAGGTCAAGTCGGATATCAGAAGGGTATTATTGAGGATATTTTAGTTAAGGTTGGTGGGTTGATAGTTCTGTTGATTTTGTTGTGTTAGAAATTGGTGAGATTAGAAGATGGAAAGGAGCACACATTGTTATTGGGAGGCCATTCATGGCCACAACCAATACTAATTGACGTTAAGAGTGGCACTTTAAAAATAGTATGCTTGGTGGCTTGTGTCTTTTTACGGTAGGGACGGTGTGATGTTTCATACATGTAAATTCCATTGATGATTGTGCTTTCATTGATGCTATTGATCCCTTGGCGAGAATGTGTTGTTGCGGGAACATAGCCCGAGGAAGTTTTTGCGAGGATCGGTGACGAGGAAAAGTGGGCAAGTGAAGTTGCTAGTATGCCCAACCCACTCTAGAAATGAAGGCTGCCGAGACACTTGAAGTATGTTTTCTGGAGGAGGGAATGAAAAGCGGTAATAATCTCCTCGAGCTTCGATGTGGAAGAAGAATTGTCTTGATTACGAAGAGGAATAAGCTCGCATTTGGGTGAGTCTAGCCGACATCAAGGGATCGATCCGGCAACATGCATGCATCATATCACGCTTGAGGATGGAGTTAAACCGGTGATTGATGCCGGCGGCGTGAACCCGATCCTCGGTGAAGTGGTGAAGAAGGAGGTATTGAAGCTCGAAAGGAGGTATCACGGTGGTGGAGAGCGAGAAGGAGATGGTACCTACAAGGGCTACTACGGTGGCGTATGTGCATCGACTACATGAAGTTGAATGTCGCGACAAAAAGGACCATTCCTCTCCCTTTTATTGATCAAATGCTTGATAGATTAATTTGGACATGAATATTTACATTTTCTTGATGGTTTATCGGCTATTATCGGTGTGATTGCTCGGAGGATCAAGCGAGCGGCGTTTACAAGTCCCTTTGGGACATGCTTCTTCGGCGGATGCCTTTTGGCTGTGCAATGCAGGGCACCTTCGGTGATGCATGATGTCAATCTTCTCGAGATGATTGGAGATTTCCTCGGTATTCATGGATGACTTTTCGGTTTCGGATCTTCTTTTCATGATTGCTAGATAAGATTGATCGTGTTTTAAAGCGTTGTGTGGAAGCAATCTCACTCTTAGTTGGGAAAAGAGTCACTTTATGGTTAAGAGTGGGATTGTATTGGGACATATTGTGTCTAGGAATGGGATTGAGGTTGACAAGGCTAAGGTGGATGTAATTGAGAAATTACCTCCACCCGTTGATATTAAGGGGATTAGGGTTTTTAGGACATGCGGGTTTTACCGTAGGTTTATTAAAGACTTCTCTAAGATTAGCCAACCTTTATGTCATCTTCTTGCTCAAGATGTTCTATTCAAGTTTGATGAGAAATGTTTGCATGCTTTCAATTTACTTAAGGAGAAATTGACTCTCACTTGTTGTTGTTGCCCCAAATTGGTCGCTACCCTTGAAATAATGTGTGATGCTAGCAATGTGGTGTGGGGCTGTATTAGGTCAGCGTGTGGATAAAATGTTACGTGTGATTTATTATGCTAGCTTAACTTTAAGTTACGCTCAAATGAATTACACTACTACTTGAAAAGGAGCTTTTCTTTGTAATCTTTGCTTTGGATAAGTTTAGAGCTTATATCATTGGTTCTAAGGTAATTGTTCACGGTGATCCTGTTGCTTTAAGATTTCTATTGACTAAATCTCGGGCTAAACCTAGATTAATTCGTTGGGTCCTTCTTTTGCAAAATTTGATCGGAAATCATAGATAGGAAGGGTAGTGACAATTGTGTGGTGACCATTTGTCTCGTCTCGAATCCCTTCGTTTTACACTGCCAAGAGAGTCTTCTTGAGTCTTATCCGTTTGAGCATGCTTTGGAAATTAATTCATCGCCTTGGTATCTTGATATTGTTAATTACTTGGTTTGTGGCTCCTTGAGACTGATTTAACTTCGAAAGGAAGAGATTTTTTAGTGTATCGAGGAATTACTTTTGGGATGATCCATACCTTTTCAAACTCGGGAAGGAAGAGGTGGTTAGAAGATCGTCATCACGATGAGGAGCAAAGTCAAGTCCTTAAGTTGTGTCATGAAGCCCCTGCGGGGACATTTTGGTGGGCAAAGCGACTTTCAAGGTCTTTGAGTGGTCTCTTCGGCCGACTCTTTTCAGGGCATGCTCCTTCTACCTTTCATGTGACGGATGCCAGCGAGTTGGGAATGTGGGAGGAGAAATGAGATGCCCACGAACAATATAAGTGGTAGTTGAAATTTTGGCGTTTGGGGTATTGATTTCATGGGGCCTTTCCCCAAGTCTAATGGTTTTGAATATATCTTGCTTCTTGTAGATTATGTGTCCAGTGGGTAGAAGCAATTTCCACGAGGACTAGTGATCTAATGTTGTCTTGAAGTTTGTGCGGAGAACATTCTCTGCGGTTGGGTTCCCAGGCGATCATAAGTGATGGGGAGCACATTTACGTAATAAGTTGTCAAAAAGCTCATGGAGAAGAATGGCATCACCCACAAGGTTTCCCGCCATATCATCCACGAGACTTGAGGCGGTGAGACAAGCAACAAGCGGATCGAGGTGTGCTTGAGAGGCGGTCAACCATCCGGGAAGGGCGGTGATGAAGGTGAATCTTGCTTTGGGCATACGAGCTGCTTTCGAGAGCATTTTGGGGATGAGTCCTATCGGCTTGTATATGGGCGTGCCATCTACCCGTTGAGATCGAGCCGAGCATTACAGGCGATTAAGGCCATGAATCTTGACATCACGAGCGAGGCGAGGGAGAGCTCTCCGGATCACGAACTCGAAGAACTTGGGACGAAGCATATGAAAGCCCGCATTTACAAGGACAAAGTCGAGAGGATTCATGATGGGAGAATAGTCGAAAAGAGTTAAGGCAGGAATGAAGGTCTTTGTTATTTCGGTCTCGGTGAAACTTTTCGGGAAGCTCAACTCGGTGGGTGGCCTGTTCGTTGAGGAGGTGTTTTTCCATGGGCGGTTTCTTGCGACCCAAAACAAGCGGATCATTCTTGTGAGCAGTCGGTGAGTCGGCCGTACTTTAATCGTGAGTCGGAAGAAATGGAGGCGTTACGCATCGGTCCCAATACCTTTGACGGATTATGTCGGGCTCGCGGCGTTAAGCGAGTACTACGTGGGAGTTTACCCACGGACTTTCCTTATTTTTCTTTTTCTTTTCTTTTCCCTTTGATTTATGCGGTTTGGTTATCTGATTTTTCTGTCTATTAATGCGACTTTTAAGTGGGCGGCGTTTAAAAGAATCGAGAAGCCATTCGCGGCCGTGGCTCAATCGAACCGGCGTTCGTAAGAATACAAAGCCGATCACGGTTGGCGCTCAATGCGAACCGGCGTTCGGAAGAATCGAAGCCATTCTCGGTGGCGTTCAATCGAACCGGTTCGGAAGAATCTGATAACTTTTCTCATCGGCGTTCGAGGAGGCGGCGTTGAGATGAGTCGATAGCTTTTCTCGGTAGGAGTTCGATGTGAACGGCGTTCACAAATGGGCGAGAATGATTTTGCGACTTGCGCTCAAACCAAACCGGCGCTCAACCTTTGGGAAGAGTCCCTCTAAGCCGGCGTTCGATCAGAACCGGCGCTCGCATTACATATAAAAAAAAAAAAAAAAAGAGAACCACTCACGAGCGGCGCTCGTTGTGAACCGGCGTGCCATTCCTCTGAGCAGGCGCTCATTGTGGCGGGACTATAATAGGGCACCAAGCCTATTTCGTTCAAACATCACTGAAGCTTCGTCGCGCCTCCTCCGTTAACACTTTCGGCCGGGCTACCCGAGCGCCCCCGCGTCCGTCCCCACGGCGTTCTCCGTGCCACCCGGCGGCGCTCGTTCGCGGCGCCCGTTCTCCCTCGCCCGCCTCCGCGGTCTGCGCACCGTCTCCACGATATCTACGCTACGCCAGGCGTTCCTCGGCCGATGCGCATTCCGGCATCGGCACACCTCTTTTGCTCGCCCTCGCAGCGTGTCGTTCCCTCATAACCGGCTCGCCACGCCATCCGTCTCCTCGATCGGCATGCATTCGGCGCTTTGCTCACTGGCGAGCTACATCGCCCGCTGCCGAGCTCGCGCTCTCTCGGCGCGCCTCTCGCAGCCTGCAGCGCGCGCCTCTCTCGAACAGCGAGCACGCTCGCCCGTCCGGCCGGCCCTACCACACACACCAGCCTGCTCGCTGGCTCAGAGCTCCTTCCGGGCATTTCGAGCATGGTTCGCACAAAAACCCTCTCGCCTCTTTGGCGAAAGGAGCGAAGCCAGCGAAGGTGCTTGGGATCGGGTGAACAACCCGAAGATCTCAGGCGAACTACAATGCCCCATTCGTAATTTTCGCCCCAGAAGGTATCTTTTACTCGTTATTCGTTTGAAAGATATCAGTCACCACGTTCATTTGATTGGAATATTTTAGCTTCATTGGGTGTTGATGGATACGTGAAGCGATATTTGAAATATAAGTGCCTTGGTTTGGCAACTAGGGAACGAGAAGATGGTTTTAAGAATATTGTTAGGGAGTTTTATGCGACACTAGAGCCCGATGATGATTTTAAGTCTGCATTACGCCGGTTGGGGAGGCGAGATATGCTATTACACCTAAGGTTCAGCGTGAGGTTTTGGGTTTTCATAGTAGTGGTTTTTACGATGTACGAGGATTTCCCTATGGGTGAGACATGGAAAATTTTAGCGGTTTTGACAATTGGTCATCGGCGAGGCACTCTAGTGCCTTTATTCGGGACCTGCTTTGGTTATCTCTCATAAGTTCCTAGCATACAACCTAACATGGAAAGAGCAAGCCCGATAAAGTGAGTCTTTATAGAGCTTTTCCTCTTGTGGTGTCTGTCGATAATAAGAAGGTTTGTGCGGCACCTTTCTTATGGCACCGATTTGAGTATATGAGGCGACAAGTAAGGCGAACTCTCCTTGAGCCAATACCCTTCATTCTAGCCAAGTATTTTGCGGGAATCACTAGTGAAGATGGTCTATTCGGGCTCGAGGCGTGATCGAGAATATTCGATCACTTTCGGTGATTTCGGTTGATTGCTTGACGGCAACTTTGCTTCCTTATGAAGCATGGCGTCTTGTCAAGTATATCACGTTCAGCGAGAACCGACCATCCGGGTCTAATGTCGGGAGACTACCCCGATGGATGAAGATTCCACGATGATCGGGCCGCAGAAGAAGGACAGCGGCGTGATGTCTCGCCGCCGCTTACCCTACTCCCATCGGTCCCAGCGGCGCTTTCGGTGGTCTTAGGGGTCATTTGATTCAGTTTTGGCGGTTTCAGCGAGCCACTTCCACAGCGATTTAGGGACTTTAGCTCACTCACGGAATCGAGAACTTTGAGAGCATCGGCGCGGATGGGTCGACAATTCGCGAGTTCGACCAATCTTGACCCGAGGTTTGGAGAGTTCGTCTTGAGTATATCGGTGTCTTGGCCCAAAATCGCCCGATTCAGCGCCTTGATCAATCTTCACGGCGTTTGGGGATTCCGTCAAGATGTTTACGGCGTTTAGACACCCATGAGCGACATTTGGCGACCTTGAAGCCAGTGGGACACTGGTCCCTATCCCCACCGCCTCTCCACCACCACCACCGCCCGGACCAACAATGAGGCTTCTTCATTGGAAGTATGTATATATTTCCTTATTTCTTTTGCTCTCGTCCTTATTTGGTGGTTCGTTGTTTTCCTTTTGTGGTTTGTTTGTTTTCCTTGTCTTTTACGGTGCTTCTTGGGGACTATCCTTGGAACTTCGATGTCATGACCTCCTTTTCTCTCATTTGTTATCGAGGGAAGTCTCGTTCTCTTTTGGCCTTATTTTGTCGTTCATGTTTAGAGCTCGGGGACGGTGCTCATCTATGCGATGGGGAAGTTGTTGATGATATGTTGTATATGTTGTGCTCGGGGTATGTCCATGATTGGCATCATGGATCTATGTATTTGCCATCTTGTACTCAGTTTTTGTCTATGCGAATAAGTTAGGATTGTAATTTATGCACGAACTACTGTGGTATTGGTCGAACCTTGATGTGATCTCTTTTATCGTGATGTTACATTATTGAAGTGCAATGTGAATGAATGAGGTTGTGTGAATAAATCTTAAATGGGGATTATTGATGTGATTTGTCCGGCTAATGTTAGGGGAGTGTTAACGGTTTGGTTACCTATATACTTGTTTCTTGAAAAAAAAATAAAAAAAATATTGTTTTATGTGAGATTGTCGAAGCGGAGGATGGGATTACGCCCTCCTTACTCGTAAATTGAGAAATGGGCATGGGAAACCACGATAGGAGACTCGAGTTCATCGAAATTCACCTTTTGACCATTGTTCCAAAATCATTAAGACTTTCTATGTTTATTGTTGAGATTATATAAATGGAGGATGGAATTACGCCCTCTTTCTCGTAAATTGAGAAATGGGCATGGGAAATCGTGATAGGAGACTCGAGTTCATCGAGACTTGACTTTCGAACATTGTTCCAAAATCATTAATATTTTCTTTGTGTTCTCAAAAGAAACTTGTTGCTAAAGGTAACCATTTTAGTTAATTCACCCTAACGGAGAGTTGGGTGCGAGCAAAAATGATCCTCTTGTTTATTTGACTTTCTCACAATCTTAGATTAGTTCGCATTGACTTTGATTATGTATTCATCATATTTGGGGAATTTCAAAAGAGGTTTGATTGATTGGATTAAGAGTTTAAGTTGCATGAGTTATTTTCTACTCTTATTAGTATAGACTTTGCTTGAGGACAAGCAAATGAATAAGTGTGGGGAGTTGTTTGGTTTGAATTTATGCTGAATCTTGGTATTGTTTTGCATGTTGTCTTCATTAGTTTATCCTTTTTTGCCGTTAGTTCGATTATTATTTATCGTTTCGGACTTACTTGGTTCGTTTCAATGTTTTGCAGAAAATCGGCATTAAATAGGATGAATTGAATCTGCCAGAATAAAGTATAATTGAAGAGCTTTTGTGAGGAGTTCATAGGCGGCGGATCGCCGTCGAGTTCAAGCGAGGAAGAGCGGGCGAAGCGACAAAGTTGCGCCGACTTCCGTCGCCGCACCGGACGCCAGCGCACCATCACAGCGCATCGCGACTCCATGCGCCCGGCGTCGGCCGAGCTCACTCGAACCGCTCGGAAATTTACCTCGCGCTCGAGTGGCGCTCCTACGCCTTGCGCGCCCGCCATCAGCGCGCCCGCAGCGCCTCGCCGTCGCCCGCCCGTCGCTGACGCCGTTCCTCGGTAGCGTTCCCAATTTCCCTCGCGCGCTCGGATTGAGCGCCGGCTCGGCGCGCGCCCCACCGTCTTGCTCGCCCGCTTCGCCCTGCCGCAGCCTCGCCTCTGGCGTTCATTTCGGCCGGCGCTCGGTTGCCTTGTTATATATAGGCTATTTTAGGTTATTTTGAGTCCGACATTCGTATTTTTGGTTTCGCTCTCGAGCAGCGGCTGGAGCTCTAGTTCATCTGTTCTTCCAATTTCTTCAATTCGGACATTGTTTAACGTCTTGTAATCGGTTTTCAGTTCCTTGATTTTATTCTGGATTCTTGCAATCTGATGTGTAATTTTGGTTTGGATTGAAAGTAATTGATCAGCTTTTTGTTCAATTGTTCTTGATCATTCGTTTACATATTGATTCGTTTTGCTTCGATTAATCCACTGTCTTGATTAGGTTCTTGATTAGTTCTTGTTTCGGGTTTAATAATCTGAATTCTATGCAGTGGTGTTGAACTTTAAATTCATGTTTAATCGTTCTTTGTTGAATTTCATTGATCCTTGTTTGAAGATCTAATTTAATTGCTTTTGATTTGTTTCTGTTCTGTGTTTGGTAGTTAATCATCTAGGGTTTGTGACCTCTAGTTTAGATCTATTGCTTTAGTAATTTAGCTCGGGATTGACAACCACAGCTTAGGTTTCTTTGTTTAATTCTCGTGTTTAATTCCTCGTATGTTTAAAAACCCTTATTGGTATTAGAGTGTTTAGGATTTAATCGTTTTACGTGAGCAACACGAACATTAGGCCTGATTAAGTTTTCCTTGAGGCGACTAGGGTTAGCTTTCCCTACTATAACACCTCAATGCGATTCTTGGTCGGTGAGTATACTTTTGGTTGAGCAGGAAGCTACAGGCATGTTCGATCTTGGTGCAGGTATAAACTTAATGCCTTACTCTATTTTTGAGAAATTAGAATTGGGGAAATTAAAACCTACTCGCATGTGTCTACAATTAGCGGATAGATCCATTCGTTATCATAAAGGGATTATTGAGGACATATTAGTCAAAGTGGGTAGCTTGATTATTCCTATTGATTTTGTTGTTCTTGATGTGGGTGACGTTAAAGAAAATGGTAGATAACACACAATTCTTTTAGGTAGACCTTTTATGGCTACCACCAACACGTTAATTGATGTTAAAAATAGAGTATTAAAAATGACTATGTTGGGAGAGATTGTGTCCTTTTCTGTTAGAGATAGCACTATAGTACCGTCTTCTGAAGTAATTGATAATTGTTCTTAAATATATACTATTGATTGGGCTTTGGTCGAGACATGTGTATTGCAGGAAGACCACATAGAAACCTTTCTTAGAGGATTTGATGAAAAGAAAGAGAAGCTCTGTCTGGAGAGCCACATTGCGGAGAGGAGAACCGGAAGGTAGAAGTGGAAAGATTATCTCTACAAGGGAAGCCAGACCTCAAAGAGTTACATGGACACCTCAAGTATGTCTATCTCAAGGAGGATAAGCAGAAACCTATCATTATCTTTGCCAGGCTTAACAAGGTAGAGGAAGAACAACTCATTGAGGTGCTGAAAAAGAATAAATAGGCTATTGGATGTAGTATGTCCGACATTCGAGGGATAAGCCCAGCTATGTGCATGCATCGAGATAGTACTTGAGGAAGAGACTAGGCCAATTCGAGAAGGACAACGGAGTTTGAATCCTAACCTTATGGAGGTAGTCAAGAAGGAGATTCTAAAACTCCTTGTAGAAGGACTCATCTACCCCGTAGCAGATAGTCAATGGGTTAGTCCAGTTCACATGGTATCGAAGAAAGGTGGCATCCCAGTTGTGGAAAATGATAAAGGATAGCTTGTGCCAACAAGGGCCACCATTGGATGGAGGATGTGCATCGACTATCGAAAATTGAATGACGCCACTAGAAAGAACCATTTTTCTCTTCCATTTATTGATCAAATGTTAGATAAGCTACCTGAACATGAATATTATTATTTTCTTGATGATTTATCTGGTTATTATTAGGTAGCAATTGCTCCGGATGATCAAGCCAAAACAACATTTACTTATCCTTTTAGCACTTTCGCATGGAGGAGGATGCCATTTGGGTTGTGCAAAGCCCCCGGAACATTTCAACGATGCATGACTTCTATCTTTTTGAAATGATCGGTAATTTCATTGAGGTATTTATGGATGATTTTTTAGTTTTTGGATTATCTTTTCATGATTATCTTATGAAGTTAGATGTGGTTCTTGTGCGTTGCATTGAATGCAATCTTACTTTAAGTTGGGAAAATAGTCATTTTATGGTTACGAGTGGGATTGTATTATGACATGTGGTGTCTAAAAAGGGGATCCAAGTTGATAAGGGAAAAATCGATGTAATTGAAACATTGCCATCACCAATTGATGTTAGGGGCATTAGATGTTTCGTACGACATGCAGGTTTTTATAGACGATTTATTATGCATTTTTCTAAGATAAGTCAACCTTTATGCAAATTGCTTGCCGAAGATGTTCCTTTCTTGTTTGATGAAAGTTGCTTGCATGCTTTCAATACTTTGAAGGAAAAATTTATCTCTACGCCTATTGTTGTTTCCCCTGATTGGTCGTTCCCTTTTGAGATTATGTGTGATGCATCGAACACGGCAGTAGGAGCTATCTTAGGTCAACGTATTGATAAAATGTTGCGTGTGATTTACTATGCAAGTTTAACTCTTAATTCTGCGCAAGGATATTACACGACTACAGTAAAAGAGCTTTTAGCTGTGGTTTTTGCTTTAGACAAGTTTAGATCTTATATTCAAGGATCTAAAACCATTGTATACAGTGATCATGCAGCTCTACGATACTTAATGTCTAAACCTCAAGCCAAACCTAGATTAATTAGGTGGATTTTATTGCTACAAGAATTCGATGTTGAGATTAAGGATAGGAAGAGTAGTGAGAATGCTGTTGCTGATCATTTATCTCGCCTTCCCTTTAATCCTCAATCGGATTACTTACATCAATCGGGCATTAGTGACGAGTTTCCCTTTGAGCATGCATTTGAGACATCTGTGTGACGACCCGACTTCTCAAGGAAGTACGGATTAAACGGATCGCCACTGGTATGACAATGCAGCGGATATACACATAACTAAACCAATACGATTAACGATCAACTACGAATAAAGCATAGGCGAAAGGAATAAGTTGTTTCGATACAAACTCAAGTCACGGAAGGACTTGCCCAAAGGTTCAACGTTGAATATAGCCCAATCGGGACACAATTCGAGGGCAGTGCGACCTCAAGTCAATATCGATATGAAAAGCGGTTATAATCGAAGACATCAAACAATATCAAAGTTAGCGTGATAAGCGTGTGGACATGCATATGGCGATACATGCCCAAGGTTAGAAATCCTTTCTATTAAAGCAACAAAACAAGCGCCACTCTGCACCGCCTCGTACCTATCATCAATCCCTTCTCAACTGCACATCAAAAGCGAGATTCGGGGCTAAGTACAAAATTACTCGGTGGACTCGTTGCGAAAAGATTTTCTTTGTAAGTTATTGAGCGCCCACAATAGCGCATGAGGATTTTAGTTAAAGACTCATGCCTATCAAACATTTATCATTTTCCAAAGTGTCGGTCGGACTATTTCATCCACGTTGTTCCATATCGATCATTCATTCATTCATTCGCGCACTATGGGTGGCCACCTTCGCATAGTCGCCGTGTTGGTCGAGGTAGCTAACCTTAACACACACGGTCACATGTGTACACAATCGAGTTAGTCCTTAACTAAGTCGGATCCGATCGTTACCATTTTTTAACGTTAGTGGACCAACACATTCACATACCACATTGGATATACCAATCTCAAATAGGATCACAACAAAACATAAACATTTAGCAGTCAATAACAGTTTATGTAAAAAAATTTCATAAAGCTTTTGTTAATCATGCTTTGAGATAGACATGCATGTATTTTTTTTTTCAATAGAGCCCACCTGCTAATCCGAAGCTAGTAGTTCTAAGTGAGCAGGTGTGATTGTCCTTCCTCACCAACTACGTACGACCAAACCCTTCATAAGAAAATATTCTTTCTTAGATTCATTCTCGATCTTTCATTTTATGTTCAGGCTATTCAGAAAACCCTAATCCGGTAGGACTAGTCACTAGTTTTTGATTTCTCTAGTTTTCGATCTCCGAATCGATTCTAATTCGTTTCGTTGGTTACCTTAAACATAATTAAGTTCTAAGAACCACAAATAATTGGTTTAAGCATCACTAATAAAAGTTTTAAATTTTTTGGGTTATTACATACCATCCCCCTTAAAATAAATTCCGTCCCGAAATTTGCTAACCTTGGAAAAGATCTCGGTATTTCTCTTTCATAGCTGATTCCAGTTCCCAGAGTTGCTTCTTCTTGTCCATGGTGTCACCATAGAACTTTCACTAACGGTATCTCTTTGTTCCTTAACTTTTGGATACATCGGTTTAAGATTTCCGTAGGCAGTTCTACATAACTCATATTATCATCGAGGACAATATCTGTCGGCGGTATCACATGGCTGGGGTCATGTATGTACTTCCTTAGTTGTGAAATATGGAACACATTGTGCACGTTTCCAAAGCCTGGCGGCAATGCAAGTCTGTAAGACGTTGGCCCTATCCTTTCAAAAATTTCGTAAGGTCCTATGAAACGTGGTCGTAGCTTCCCTTTTATTTTGAATCTCATGATTCCTTTTGATGGAGAAATCTTCAAGAAGACTTTGTCTCCCACTTCAAAATGCAGCTCTGTGCGACATTTGTCGGCATACGACTTCTATCGGTCTTGGGCCTCCTTGATCCGTTGGTGGATCTGTCTCATAATCTCGATCATTTACGTAATACCCGTCTTTTAAACACATTTTGCATGGCACATTTTTGAGAAAGGTCGAAAGGTTGACTTTTGTTTCGGTGATCGATCGTCCACGAAACCTCGGGCGTTGTGAAGAGTGTCTTATATGAATTCATAGACACTAAGTATCACGAGTTTTCGACCACCCATGAAGGTTTGCACTCAGGGAAGTTATCGAAAACCGGACTTTCATTGGTCTTTTAAAAGCATATCTTGTTTATAGTCATTGTGTCCGGTATTTTATTTCGTGTCCATGGGTACCAAGTTTGCTAAATTTGAGTCCGTTTGCAAAGTTGCGTCATTTTGCGTTTTCGAAAAAGACGCTTGCCTGCGTTGCTGTGACTCATAACTTTCCTATAAATAGGAGGCTAGGGCCTTCATTTTCAACGTTCATTTCCTTCGTCTCTCGTGTTTACGGAAGGCCGAGCACCTCCAGTGCAGCTGCAGGCCGGAGGAGTGGGGATCGGCGGGAGGCTTAGCGGCGGCGCCGTTCTTGGTTCTTGCCGAGCCGCCGCCTATCAACCACCCCAGGGCTGCCCGTTTTCTTTTTGTCCTTTTCTTGTTTTGATTCCGCCTTTTAGTAGATCGTATAGCATAGAACTCGGGATTCTAAAGGGACGGGCGAAAAGCAATGGAGGCCGACCATTTTAATAAATCGCCTTGCCGCCCTCTTGGCAGCCGATTGGTGGTCGGCAGACCTGCACAGCTCTGGTCCTTTAGGTTTTGAGTTTGGGCTATGCATTCTACTAAAGTACCGATTCTATTTTTCTATTTTTAGCGTTTACGCATGTCGGGATGTTTTAGTTCTTCAGTTTTCTAAAGGAAGTACATGCCGGGTTATCCATTTTCAACGTCGTTTGTCATTCCATGTTAGATAGTTATGCATATTGCTCATGTTTCCATTTTCATGCATCGATTTTGGATGGTTTATCCTAGATCGAGGATAGGCATCGATTTTGAAACTTCTTGACTTCTAAGATTTGAGTCGACTTGCATGCATGCATATTTTGAAAGTACCTATTATTGGTCTTGATGCCTAAATATATTTCCCTTACGCATCGAGTTGATTTGAAAACCGGAGAGTGCCAAATGTGGGTTGAGAAAGTGAAAACCTAGTTTTGCTTGATCTTCGTTTGGATCACGATGTTGCTTTGCTTTGTGGGAAGTGACCCCAAAAGTTGTTCGTCTTGTTACGGTACCTACCGGTCGATCGGTGAAGTCATCGGATCCATAGATATCTCTCGGTTGGCGTTTTAAATACATTCGGGTTGGGTTATATATGCTTATTTTGAGTTATTTACTACGATATTTCAAAATAAAACATATGCGCGTAAAATGTTTTGTGAAATTATTCTTGTTCTCCGATCGAATATGGTTCTATCATGGTTGTGCACGGATCTCTATTCGGTGGGTTGATCACCATCTTGAGTATTGATCATAAGGGGATAGACCCGAACACGTGGTTATGGTTACGAAGGGGATGAACCGGAAGTCCACGGAAAAGGTAATGAGGTGGTTATGGTTCCGGCGAGTTTGACCCTGAAGTCCATACCGAGTTAGCCGTGGATACGTTCGGGCGTGGGCCATTGGATATGTTCGGGCGAATGATGTCATGTGATGGGCTGGCGGGATACGTTAGAGCCGTGGTTCATGGTTCTATGATGGGAGTATGATAATAACGGATCAAGTATCGAAAATGAAAAATCTATTTTGCTTACTTAGAAGTGGTTCGTTTTAAAACCTTCTAAGGTAAGTGCTCGAACACTGACCTTATGATTCTTTTGATTTATGATAAAACCCGGTGAGTGCGCTAGTACTCACCCAAACTCTTTCAAATCTTTTCACGGATGGAGGAGGGCTGGGCGGCGACGAGGGTGGGCTGCGGGTTCTTCATGCTATGCTTCAGCGATGTTGTGTTATATCGTACTCGATAATTATGTATTCTTGTCCCTTATTTTCTTTCGATTGGGAACAAGATTTGTTATGTTATTCTAGCGTGAGTCTCGTCTGAGCTTTGCTATGTGGTTGACGGTCTAGTTGACGGGATGTAATCTTATTTTGCGCTTCTTGCATTACTTATAAATAAACGAGATCATGTTTTACGAAGTTATGATATTGATATTATTACATTGGTGGATTGTTTGTGCACCCTCCCGCCGAGGATATGTCCTAGTTATAGAGGAGATCTTGCCCGATTTCATGGTCACGTCTTCTTATCATGTATGTTATCGTATCCCGCCTTCCCGACTGCTTAACCCCTAATCACGCCGGCATCCGTGCCTTCCTCGGGGTGGGCGTGACAATTTCTCCAGTCGGGTCCTAATATTCTCCTTTCTCCTACCTCGTCCCATTAAAGTGGTGATCGACATTTCTTCCCATAAAGCTCTTGCTTGGGGCCATTCGATAGTGCTTCGTAGCTATTGTTGTAGGTGAATTCCACAAGTGGTAACACTTGTTCCCAATTTTCCTCTATCGGGACAACGGTCCTCAACATGTCTTCAAGCGTCTGAATGGTCCTCTTGGATTGTGTTGGATTTGTATCTTGGAAGCGGTTTTGGTTGAGCTTGTATCTGATGTTTCTGTTACTACTATTACAATCTCTATCTGAATTGATTACACGATTGCATATGTATGTCCCTTATCTCATATATAAGTTAGATCATACGATTGTGTTGTAGATCACGAGTGCAGTAAGATTGGTCGAGCTTAATGAGATATAAAAGAATCACGGTGAGACAACAGGGCGAGTTGTTGGTATGAGGTGCGGTATAGATAAGAAGTGACTTGACTTGGTTACTTGTCTATCTTTGATGCGTCTCGGCGTATTGATGGATCACGGTGAGATGAGTTCTTCTATCGACCGTCGTGAAGAACCTAGATCTCGGTGACTTCGTTGAACTAAACCTCGATAAGGTATTAGGTGGTATGAGTTGTTGACCATCACTTTGACTTGTTATGGGTGAGGTTACATGAGATAACCAATTCTCGCATCTTGGGTGATGGCGATCTTGTATGTCGTGCTAGTTACGTATTCAGTCACCGTATCCATTTAGGATGACGGCGTCCCTTAAGGAGCTCAAAGGTTTATTGTACTAAACCTGCGGTTTGAGTTATCTCGAGTACAATAATAAGGTTGAGTGGTACTACTTAAGGAATTAAAGTAATTAATTATTTTAGCGATCGAATCTTGTAAATAATTAATGGACGTCTGATATCTTAAATACGGAATTCCTTAAGTCTAAATCGAGAGCCCGACTCAACTTGGAAATAAAGGGTAAGTCGGCATTTATTATCTAGTGGCATGAATAAATGTTTATGAATTAATTTATATTATTTGAACATAAGATAATTAATTTATTTGAGGCTATCTTTATTCCTTGCATTTGATCCACAGGCTAGCCCGTCAGGGCTGGAGCTTAGTGAAAATCGTCTCCTCCTCATAGAGTCCTCTTTGGGACTCTGTTTGAATCTCTCTATCTTAAGTGATATTATTAAATTTATTAGATATGCATAAATCTATCATGATAGGATTTAGGGTTACGATATAAATATAAGGTGAGACAGGAAAATCAAAGGCTAATGCTAAGTGAATATTTTCGATAATCACACTTATCACAATTGAGATTTTCGAAAACTTTCAAGGAGGAAGAAGACGAATTTTCATAGCACTCTCCATATCCGTCGGAAGATCAAAGCGAGTCTTGATCGATCCTTGCACAGCAAATTCGCAGGTAAACACGAGAAAACACCTACGTGTTGTAATTAATTATATAGGTGTATGCTAGGTATATAATCAATGTATGGTGAATTAAACATCCAAGATAGATCCTCGGGAGAGGGTTAAAATCAGATTTCCCTACAGATTGTCCGTCCGTTTGTGGGTGGAACACGGTACTGAAATGTAGTCGAGTTCCCAATTCTTTTTGTAAGCTCGTCCAAAATCTGGATGTAAATTTTGAATCCCTATCTGACGTGATAGTCTTCGAAACTCCATGTAAACGTATGACTTCTCGAACGTACAACTATGCTAGTCTGTCTGATCCATGTGTTATCGGAATGGGTAGAAAATGCGCACTCTTGGTCAAATGATCGAGGATGACCCAAATAGCGGTATTTCCTCTTTGTGATTTGGGTAGCTCGATAACAAAGTCCATGGCTATGTCATCCCATTTCCATTCCTATATGTCCAGCGGTTGTAAGGTTCCATACGATCGCTTTTGGAGTGCTTTCACTTGTTGGCACGTCAAACAACATTATCGAATGAAGCTACGTCTCAACATTCCATCCCATAAAATTTCTCCTTGAGGTCTTGGTACATTTGGTGCTTCGGGGTGTCTTGGTGTAAGAAGTCTCATGGGCTTCTTTCAAGATTCGCTCTTAAGCCCTTAGTCTTACGGGACACACACTCTCCGTCATACAACAAAAGCGTCGTTTGTTGCTTCCTTGAAATTTTATGGTTGTTGTCCTTGATCTTGGCTCGTCTTCCTCTAGCTTCTTGCTCTTCCTCTGAGCTTCTAAGATTCGGGCTCTTAAGTCGGGATTGCAATCAATGTTGCAATACAGCCTTCTATCATCTGAGACAGGTCCATGACTTTGATATTCATCTTCTGAAATGCATTTATAAGTGTCTCTTCATGAGTGAGGAGACATCACAAACTAGGGTAGGATTTGTGACTCAAAGCATCGGCTACAACATTAGCCTTGCGGGTGGTAATTGATACCACAGTCGTAATCTTTCACGGTTCTAACCATCTCGTTGCCTCGTGTTAAGATCTTTACGCTCGAAGAAATACTTGAGGCTTTTATGGTTAGTGTAGATCTCACGTCTAACTCCATAGGGATGGTGTCTCCAAATCTTTAAGGCATGTCCAGGCCATTTGCTAATTCGGTCGTGCGTGGGATAGTTCAACTCATGTAGGCATAATTGCCTTGAAGCAAAAGCAATAACCTTGCCTTCTTGCATCAGAACACATCTAGTCCATTCTTTGAAGTGTCAAAAGTGTAGATTGTGTATTCATTATACGCTTGGTCTTGCAATCTGATCTTTGTCGTAAGCAACTCCTTCAATCTCTGGAAACTAGCCTCACACTCGGTGGTCCAAGTGTACTTGATTCATTTTCTTAACAATTGAGTCATGGGTCGGGCTATCGTTGAAAACCCTTCGATAAATCTTCGATAATAGCCGACAAGCCCTAAGAAACTTTGAATTTCATTCGGGTTCTTTGGTGATTCCCATACTCGAACTGTATCGATCTTCGAGGGGTCCACTTTGATTCCCTCGGCGGACACGATGTGACCTAAGAATGTCACCTCGCCTAACCAGAATTCACACTTGCTAAACTTGGCGAAGAGTTTCTCTTGCCTTAATGTTTGCAGCACAGTTCTCAAGTGTTCTTTGTGTTCTTGGTTATTCTTAGAGTATATTAGGATATCGTCTATGAATACTAAGACTAATTTGTCTAAGTATCGGAGAAATACCCTATTCATGATATCCATAAATACTGCGGGGGTATTTGTAAGTCCAAAGGGCATAACAATGAATTCGAAATGACCATACCTTATACGGAAAGCCGTTTTAGGTACATCCTCTGGTCTAATCCTTAGCTGATGGTATCCAGACTTCAAATCTATCTTTGAAAAGACTCCTGCTCCCTTAAGCTGATCAAACAGATCGTCAATTTGGGGAAAATGATATTTATTCTTAAGAGTTATCTTGTTTAATTCTCGATAGTCTATGCACATTCTCAAACTGTCATCCTTCTTCTTCACGAAAAGGACAGATGCTCCCCATGGAGACACACTGAGTCTAATGAAACCTAACTCCATGAGTTCTTGCAGTTGGATCTTCAATTCCTCAAGTTCTTTTGGTGTCATCCGGTTTGGGGCTTTTGACACAAGGGCAGAACCTGGTTCGAGGTCGATCGTGAACTCAATCAGTAGGTTTGGCGGTAATCCCGATAGTTCATCTGGAAAGATGTTGGGATACTCCCTCACGATCGGAACGTCTTCTATCCTCATCTCATTCTGCTCTTTCTCCTGGAGATAGACAAGGTAGGCGTGGTTCTCTATCTTGTTCAGCAACGTCCTTGCTTGTACACGAATATGATTGGGACTCTCTCCCCATCTTGATCTGTGAAAGTGCGTAGGTTTCTCTCGGGATGTTGGAAAGAAATTTTCCTTCGTTGCACTTTGATGGTGCGTATTATGTTCGGTTAACCAATCCATTCCTAGGATTATGTCACATCTACTATAGGTATGGCGTGAAGGTTATCTGTCATGACCTTAAGTGAGCTAGTCGAGTTCTAGGTTCGAGCATGTGTGGGTTACCGTTCTTATGCCTCCTATTGGTGAAGAAATTCTCATGATTTGTTCGTACGTTCGGGGATCTAATACTAAGTTCTCTCGCGTGCTTGACAATAAAAGAATCTGGCGCCGATGTCAAATAGTAGGATAACGAGCGATTGGAGGTGTTCCCATACACCAAGTTTCCTTGGTTCCATGGCGGACTCTCTTTGGAATTCTCTTTCACGATTGAGGTGTAGGCCCTGGCTTGCGATGGTGGTAGTTGTTGTTGTTGTTACGGCGGATATCGGTATTGGTGTTACTATGTCGCCATTGTTGTTGTCGTTGTCGCCTTGGTTGATATGGTTGTTGAATCGGGTGGAAGTACTGAACCGGGGGCTGCTGATGAAATGGTTGGGCTTGGATTTCGCGGATCGATTAGACTCGGTTAGGCACATTGGGATGACCATTTCCTCGTTGATCGTCACAGGCGGTCCACAGGTAGTGATCATACGGCCACACTTGAAGCATCCATCATTTGTGAATGCGCATGCCCCTTTGTGACTCTAACATTAGGCTGCGGGGAGTTTCACAATTCGGTTTCCCCCCGGTGCGGGTACCATGGGCGTCCATTTCCTTGCCGTGCCGGATAGCACGTTGTTCCTGCCATGGCCTCCTGTCGGCTGGCGAGTGTTGGATCCTTGACCTTGGTGGGGTTCTTCCCACTTCTTCTTTCCATGATCCCCTTGGTGATTCAGGGGATGTACAACGACAATCTTATCCTCAGGTAAGGCAGCGTCAATGTCCAATGCCCTGCTGAGGGCCTCATGGTAGCTCAGGTTTCCATGGCCGGCTAGCGACACCCTGATCTCAAGATGGAGTCCCATCTGGAACTTTTCTGCTCTTTTCTCATCGGTGTCGACCAGCTGAGGCACATACCGCGACATCTCATAGAATGCCCTGTCGTAGTCCGTAACTGTTGTCTTCCTTTGTCGCAGATTGTAGAACTCATGTTCTTTCTTCTTCCTGTAACTCTTAGGAATGTATTTTTCATACACTTCCTCCTTAAACTCCTCCCAGGTATATTCTTCCAGTTCCTCTTCAGATAGGGTCTTCCTCTTCGCCTCCCACCAGAGGTCGGCGGCACCGGTCATTTGGAAAGCAACGCATGAAAAACGTTCCTGAGAGGTGTAGTGAAGGAAGTTGAAGATTCTCTCCAGTGCACGAATCAAGAGTTCAACATCCACGGGATTCCCAGTCTCATTGAAAGTTGACGGATTCTGTATGAGGAATAGTTCCTCAATCCGTCATGTCGGTGGTGGTGGTGGTGGGGTGTCCTCTCTCTCAGGTGTTACCTCACGATTTCTTTTTCTCGACGACATTCTATCTTTCATAAATATACGTAATCAAATATCTTCTTATACTATCCGTCAGGTTCATAAATATCTTAACACGGTATGTATATATGATCATATGCATAAATCTAACGTCGTGAACACCATATCGAACCTTAAAACCAAAGCTCTCGGGGAGCTATCATCATACAAATCAAATGTCTCTATGAGGACTTTCATCATCGCTTTTAAGATCCACAAAAGGCCGGTATGGGTATGATGCTCTTAAAATTAATATCGGCATCCCTTAGTGTACTGAGTCGCGGTGCGTACAAAATCTAAATATTACCGTGGTCGTCGAATAAGGGTTCATGTCGGAATGACTCATCGTTTCCGCATGCATCAAAAGAAATACAAGGGTATATAGACAAACACTATCTTGTCCTAATAACTAAATCCATAATCGCCCGGGGTGTAGACATGGCTCATCATGTCAGTCGAGCAGGAGTATGGGTACTATCTCTCCTATATCTCGTCGTCGTGGCGGTCTTCCTCAGGATCCTCCTCTGAGTCCTCCTCATCTTCAACCTCAGCATCGAATGTGGGAGCCACGGGCTCTCGGACTCTAATGACCCTAGCTTCTTTCATAGCAGCCAGGTCTCGGTGGATCTCTATCGTGATCTTCTCGAAAGCAGCAGCTGGAAATGGAGCATCAGCAAGATGGGCACAAGCTCCTCTCACGGTGTTGCCGCTAGGCCACATGGATCATCAACCTCCACAGTATCATGGTACATTGGTCCATGCGGGGGTGGCGGCGGCTGAGCTAGGGGAGCACCAGTAGGTAGAGATGGATGTTGACGTAGAATGATCGGTGGCTATGGTCTGGGCTGTTAATGATGGGGCTCGAATCCTACTAGTGGTAGGATCGGAAAGGCGAGCTGTCAAGGATGGGAAGGTCCAGCCTCGAGCATGTTCCTACCATAGCTAGGCAAGAATATGGGTCCAGATGCAAAACGAGGCACCTCCGGATGAAGCCACTCGAGAGTCTCATCACGCCAGGTGTATTCCCGCTCGGGGAGATACGATCGACAGGGTGCAGCTCCGTATACCATGAATACGTAGCTGCGGTGACTGGCGAAATGAGATAAGTCCACCTCAAGATCGAAGCTCTCTCGGCGTCGATAGATGTAATCTATCGATATCTCACAGGCATATCCCTGCCAGTCGGATGGGAGTCTCGCAATTAGTCGAAGCACAACGTCATAATATGGCATACCACGGGCATGTGCAGTAGCCCAATGACGTATGAAATGAGCTAAGAACTCATTGATGTCATCTCATCGGCACATCTGGTAGGAACGGTAGAAGCGTATCACCTCCTCGGGTTGGCTCCAGAAGATAAAGGGTGCCTGGTCGTAAAGACCATCTGAACCATCTTATATTCCTAAGTTCTTATGAAACTACTTTCATGGTTTGGTCTCTGGGAAGAGACTGCATAGTTCCTTAGGATATAATAAACGTTCGATATCTAACCTCCGGGTAAAGGCTAAGTGGTCACCCTATCTTATTGGGTTCTGGATTCTTTATTTCTATTCGCATCATAACATTCGATCATAATTGTTCCTATAATGTACTTACAATTTGATCTTTCTTTTTATACTTCTTTAACGTTATACTTTGATTCTTTTCATTATTGTCACGATAAAGGCAACACGCATGGTGTTCGAAATTCCTTCGCATAGAGAGGTTGGGACTCGTAGCAGTGCGAACCTCTAGTTAAGAAACCGCTTCATCATCGTAAACTGGTCGCGTTCTCATCCTCGAATCCGTTCGGATTGTGATTCTTAAGATTTCTATGTTCTCGTTCTTCTTTAGTATTTCGTTCAATTTGGGGATACCTTATGTTCTCATACTAAGTTCGGTAGCAAAGGGATCATCGTCTTAGAGTTTATGTTCTCATGGAAACATACTCATTTACATCACCTTCTAGCATGCTTTGCATACACAATTGAAGACACCTTATCACGATAATCAAGTATCTCCCTTTTACTCATTTACGAGCCCTAAAGTTAGCAACTTTCTTTCGAATAGTGACCAACTCAACTGAAACAACTTTTCAATTTCAAAACATTCATTTTTCAATGTATCTCAACTTCCCAACAAGGCAATATTGTAGTCCATTTCACATTTCATATACTTCCATCATTTAAAACAACTTTTAGTTGAGATAGTTACCTTCTTCCTCGTTGAGCGGGGACTGACGATGGAGTGCGGTGCGATGGCGATCGAAACCTGAACAATTTCTAGACTCGACTTTCAACTTAGGATTCGAGGGCGGGGTTTCTAGGGTTCAAAGTGAACAAGTTCTACGATACAACTTTATGCGACCCGACTTCTAAGAAATGCGGATTAAATGGATCGCCCTTGGTATGACAATGCGGCGGATATACATAACTAAACCAATATGATTAACGATCGACTACGAATAAAAGCATAGGCGAAAGGAATAAGGCATTTCGATACAAACTCAAGTCACGAAGGACTTGCCCAAAGGTTCAACGTTCTAATATAGCCCAATCAAAGGCGCAATTCGAGGCGAGGTATGATAAGCAGCGTATTTTACGTTTATTGTTGTTATTTAAAGATGATTTTAGATCGATAAAGTGCGTTTATGTATTGGATCTCAATGATTTTATATATTTTTGGAAGATACTGCTCTTGGTTTCCGTTTTGGTGTTTTGTAGGCTTACAAGTTGAAAGCGAAGCATGGAGCGAAGCACAGTGAAAGAAGGCTGAAAGCAGGGCCTAGCGACCGCCCGCCGCGACCGCTAGCGGCGTGGCGCAAGATCCGCCGCGAAGCAGATGGCTCGCGACCGGCTGGCGACCGCTGGGTCGGCGGCGAAAAATCATATCGGCAGCGAGCACGTGCGGCGACCGCGAGATAGTGCCCGCGAGCTACCAAGCGTGCGAAGGAGCTCTTGCCCGATTTCGTGACCATACCTGGCGACCGCGGTGCAGTCGCGGTAAGATTCACATCTTGCGTACCGGTAGAGAAGGCGAGGATAGCCGAGAGAGGATGTTCCTCGCGACCAAGCTCGCGACCGCGGCGTGCGGCGAGACTCAAATTAGAGTTTCGACCTAATTCTATAAATAGGGCATCGCCCCAAGCTTCAGTAGCGATTTTGGGCGTTTTCCTCGGTTTTCATTATTTTCCATTTATTTTCACTTTAGCTTTGATTTAGATTCATTCTAGTATTAGTTTTCCATCATTCTACATTAGCTCTACGCATTGTTAACCTTTGGAGCGATTTAGTCAGAAGGAATTCCATCGTTTTCTGTTTTCGTGAGGTTGGGATTTGAACCAGCGATTCTTCTTGAGGCAGCTTCCCTACGGGTTTATCAATTTAATTCTTATTTTATGATTATTTCATATTTAATTCCGTTAATTATGTCGAGCTAAATTTACATTTCTAATCACAGGTTTTCCATGATTCTATCCTATATGTTATGATTCCTGCTATTGTTATTTACCTTCTAGGCATTGATTCATGATTCTTGGTGCTTAATTATATGTGTTGATTTCTGATCAATCTTGATGCATATCATAGTTGCCAGTTAATTACTTAACCGTTTTAATTGTCAATCGATCTTGAATGCATGATACGGATAAACCTTGAGCCGTAACTGAGATAGGAACATTCGTAGGAAGCATATTCTTTGTGATCCTTTTGGGTTGCTTATTTTCCTCTAGAGGCGTAATGTGATGTAGGAAAATTAGTAATCAAGCTGCCACAATTATCGTGGCGAAGTTGTTGGTTATATGTGTGATCTTCCATCTTATGCGAATTAAAATTGGTTAATAATAAGCAGGATAAGCATACGTTGTGGGTAGGATTAAAGCATCCCTAGGGTTAGTCTTTCTCTCTTGTTATCTCTTTGAGTTGTTATTGCTTTTGTTTATTTTCAAGTTGTTACCTTTGCTTTGGATTTAACATCGAAGCCTAAAACATATATAAACCGTCGCTTGGATAATGATGAATTATTGTTGAGTTAGATTACGTGTTTTAGGTATTCTGATCTATGTGGATACGATACTCTACCTTATACTTACGTTTTTAGGTATTTACAAAATTAGCGATTAAATTTTGGCGCCGTTGCGGATTGTTAAGATCACGTAGGAATAATTTAACGATTTGGAGTTATTAATTCAAGTTATATATTATTATATATATATTTATTTGTTCTTGCGAGTTAAGCTCTTATTTTTCTCCAAGTAGTACATGATCACAAGATCTCGGGGCGGCTGAACAACCTTTAGACCACGAGCTCGAAAATACCCAAGAAGAAGAAGACAAGAAAGAAGAAGGCGAAATGGCGGCGAATCGGCATAGAGGGGCATTCCTCCCAAGCAAGTTGCGTCTGCTAGCTAATTTCACATAGATCCGGCGCGGATAGCGAATATGGGACTCCTTGTCCTGTTCGAGCGAGACCTACGAACTACATGTACCGACCTCCACGAGCAATTCAAGGGACGGATGGGGCCAAGTCAATCTGAAATAATTTTAAGCTGGCCGTACGATCGGCATGGTTGAAGAAAAATTCGGAGGAGGAGTCAGGAGGACCCAATCGCATCTTAAGACATACCTTGACATATGTGACACATCAAGCGAATGGGGTGCCACAAGACACAATCCGGATGCACATGTTTGGATTCTCTCTCGTACAGCGAAGGATTGGTTGAAACTTGGACGAATCGGGATAGGCGGTTGGAAACTTTGAGAAGTTTCTTTTGAAATATTTTCCCGTGGCCTTGAAGATATGCGAGATCTCCCATTTACGACAAGGAGGCGAGTCATTATTCGAGGCATGTGAGAGATTCGGGGCTTATTAAAGTGCCCTCCATGGTTCTCAGGGAGTAGCAAATCACGTGGTTCTATAGTGGGCTAACATTGCCTCGAGAAGCATTGTAGATCGTCGGAGGATGCTATTGAATCGTCGAGTGGAGGCCGGCCGCATCGTATAAGAGATGGCGGCCAGAGTTATCAATGGCGATGGATAGAGAGCGCGTTGGTCGAAAGTTGCCCTAGAGGTTGACTCGAAACGGACGATCTTATGAAGAAGTTCACTCTTTTGAAGAGCGGATCGGGGCAGAGGATGTCGATTACATCAATCAAATGAACCGTGGGAAAAATCGGTACCGTCTAACAACGGAATCATCGATTTTAGTATGCAGTCGATAATTTCCAACAACCTCCGTAGGCTTGATATGCGAGAATAGTATGATTCGAGAACTAAAGAAGAGCTAGAAAGATATGATGTAGCGATTGGTTGTGAGCAACCAACAATGGCGACTAATGATTCATTCATCAATACTCTGGCGGAGGATAACACGGTTGGAATCACCGTAGCGACCATGGGTAAACACATGAAGATGATGGAAAATCGAATCGGACGGATGGTTGCTGTGAGATGCCTGAAGAAGAGGCAAATTTTGAGTGTCTGAGTGAACGAAGGATCGGTGCTTCTATCCGGTTGAGGTGGGCGAGCTTATCGAGAACCACGGAGGAGAGCGGTGGCGGGCAACAAAGGGCACCTCGATCGGAATTTGATCATACGAAAATAGCGCGATGTATAATGGTAAGTGATATCGTATCCGAGGATTGCAATCCGAAAACGAAGCTAACTCTATAATCCTTCATCATTATCCAACGCGAATATGGTTTGAAAGGGTTTGGGGCTTGGATACTTAAATCAAAGCAAAGGTAACAACGAAAATAAACAAAGCGATAAATACTCAAAGATGAATATAAGAGATAAAGGTAACCTAGGGATGCACTAATCCTATCACAGCGATGTTTATCACGCTTATTATTACGTTTTAATCGAGACACGATGGAAGATCACATATGTAGCCAACAACTTGATTCGATAATTGTGCGATTTGATTACTAATTTTCCCTAATGTTATGTCTGGGAAAATAAGCAACTCAAAAGGATCACAAAATAAGCTTCCTAGAATGTTCCTATCTGAATTGCGACTCGAGAACATCCGTATCGTGCATTCAAGATCGATTGACAATTAAAGCTACGTAATTAGCGGCAACTATGATATGCATCAAGATTGATCGAAATCAACACATATAATTAAGCACCAGAATCATGAATCGATGCATGGAAGGTAAATAACAATAGCGGGAATCACAACATATAGGATAGAATCATGCAAACCACAGGATTAGAGCGAAATTTAGCTAGACATAATTACGGAATAAAATACGATTAATCATAAAAGTGCAATTTAATAGATCAAACCCGTAGGAAGCGATAGAACAATGGTTGGGTTCGTATCGAACCCGCGGAAAGCGGAAAATGATGGAATTCCCGGACGCGTTCAAAGTAACAATCGTAGAACTAATGTAGAATGATGGTAAACTAAAGCTAGAATGAATCTAAATCAAAGCTAAAAGCGAAAATAAATGGAAAACTATGAAAAGCGGGAAACGTGCAAAAATAGGTCTTGACAAGGTTGGAGGGCGCGAGTGAACCTATTTATAGATTTAGTGAAACCCCAAAATTTCGCGTCTGCCCGCCTCTCTTGTGGCCGAGCTTCATGATCTTGACTTAGTAGTGAGGCATCTTCCTCGTCTCGGCGTATCATTCTCTCGGTGGGTGCATGCATCCACTGCCTCGCGTCCACCTCGCGGTCACTAGGTGTGGTCGCGTCGCATCGAAATCGTCGTGGTCACTCGTGCCTTGGGAGTGCTCGTGCTGGCATCCTCTCGGTATCTTTGGTGTTTCCTCGGCGACTAGCGGTCCTTAGGTCGATCATGAGACATCTATTTCGCATGCGCGCTCATTGCTGTACTCCTGCCTGGGCTGCGGCATTTGGGGTGGTCGCTAGGCCCGAGGTTTTGCCCTCGTTTGCTGTTCTTGGTTCCAGTTTGGTTTTCTATTATAAGCCTACAAAACACCAAAGCGGAACCCAAGCGATATCTTCCAAAAATATGTAAAAGCATTGAGATCGAGATATAAGCGTGCTTTATCGATCTAAAATCATCTTTAAAAATCAACAATAAGCGTGTAAAATGCGCGTTTATCCCACTGAAACTTAAATCATTGTTTGTCCTCGCAACACAAGACCAAAGAAGAAAGACAACAAAAGATCAGGAGCGTCGGTGAAGGGTGATTAACAATCAAGCCTCGATATCTCAAATCTCAAAATTATTAGTGCACATGACAGCTTAGTCACTCGACAATATACTGACCATTGAAAGCAAAATCTCGTTCAATTGACCTACGCATGGCATGCGTAATATAGCGTACACTCACTCATAAAGAAATAGAGGCGTGATGCACTCGAATAATCAATCGATCGAAAATCTCACCATGGCTTGCCATATCTCTAATATCTCCATCACGTCAAATGCATTCAAATTAGGATCAAAGGACTTTTCATAGGTTGTATTGTAGGCACTTGGTTAGGTAGGATAATATTATGTCAGTGACTCAAGTATACTCTAAGCAACTTCCATCTATACAATCACACATATGGACTTTGTCCATTTCTCTTTCTTTCAACATGCTATTTTGACATTTATTAACTCGGTACCATAAACTATGATAATTGACTTCCTTTATGCTCATTTTTCTCAACATTTTCGACCAAATTTTTTCTTTTCTTGATCTTGTAATAGAGCTATAGAGTTCTATTCTTTTTCACAGGTACCATACTTTATCTTTTATCCCACTTTGCATATAAAATGAATTTTCTTCCATTTTGATTCCCATATCCATCCTACTCCTTCATCCGGTTAAAAAGAATAAGGTCTAATAAAGGCTGAAAGCGACAAATGGTATATATCATTGAAACTAGTGTTTGGGTAAATATGTGGTTTAACAAAGATGACATTTATCCTTTCCATATTCAAAACACATATTGCGGACCTCGACAGAGAGAAAAGCGGCAAGAGTCTAGAAGATAATTACATGCGCGATATCACACAAATAAAAGCGTAACATGATGTGTATGATTGAAGCTCAATCTCACGGTTTTAGCAAATGGTTAAAAACAACAAGCTAAGCAATCTCGAAGTCATCCGTGGTCATTTCTAACATATCATGTGCACTTTATCACATTTTACACGAAAATTTCTATCATCATTGGCTACATGGATTAACATTTGACTTACTGATGGCCTGACACAACAAAAACAAAGACACGACAAAGCTCAACATATAATAACTTAACAAACCAAAGCAAAAACATAAAAAGACCTCAACCAACAACTGTCCACTCTGAACTTATTGTAAAATAGTGAAATGGAGGCAATAAGGTTTGGAGAAAAGAGTGATTGGGAGAGACCTTACCTCATATGCCACCCTACTCGTGCAGATAGAACCTCTCCTGGTTCCATTCTTTGCGCATCATCATAACATCGATGTTCTTTTCTTCTTACTTGCTTCTTCTTTGGGCTAGGAAGGTCTCTTTGTGTCATCATAGAGGTCATATTCTCGTCCATATGGTCGAGCGACCGTCTATGCGATCTATCGCTCGTAAATCCCGGAATATCCTCGAGCATGCCTTGGTGGCATCGCGCCACCGACCTCGGGTGCCCTGCTTGCTCGTCCTCCTCTCCGGCTCCTCTTATCGACCTCGCCTTGCGCATTTAAGCGAGTCCTCCATAGTGCTGGTGGAGCTCATTTCGTTACTCGTCAGCGCACCCATACTTCTAGTAGCTCGGGGTTGGGCGGTGACTATCGGTCAGCCATGCTTTATCATATAGCATCGGGTAGCGGTTCGGTGCTCTCTTAAACGTCGAACATAGATATTTCTTGTCGAAATATCTTGAAGATGGGCTCATCTTGAATCGTGATACCATAAAAATCAGAATGGGGTATACAATCCTATGCATATCGAACATTCCCGACACCTCGGCTTGCATCTGAAGTCTTGAGCTAGGAACATCGTGCCTTTCATCTCTGTCTTAATCTAGCTATCGGGGAGACTCATGTCACGAGAAAGCGATGCCGCATTCGGCTGACATGTATGGTGAATGTGAGTGGCGGTGAAATAGCGGACTACCGGATTCCAAATGGAGACTCGCCTTAGCCACGAGGACATCATAATATCTGCTGCTCAAGGATATCGTCTGTGATCAATCGCCCACGGATCACTGGCGAATGCTCAAGTCTCCGATGTATGCCCCGGGATGGCCCAATGATGGAGTTCGAACTTCGTCAGCTGAGGCATTTGGGCTGTTATCTTGGAACATTAATGTAACCGCGATCCATGCATCTTATGAACATATAAAGTTGGCGAGGAATTCGTAGGAGGTCGGTATGATAGATGATTATTTGTACGATCGTGGCTACGCTCGTCATGGCTCGCTTTCGCTTCATGCACGGGTGTCGTATTACGCAGTTCCTCACTATTTCCGTGATGAGGGGTGGCGATCGCGACCAACGGTGGAGGTGGAACTCGTCATGTGGCTTATCCGGGTTGAGGGAGCCTCCTTACGTTCGCCTATGGCCGGAGTGGTGTGACATATTGTACCTAAAGATAAAAGCAAAGTTAGTTCATGTACTTATTAAAGAGGCATATAAAAGCAAGCGACAACCATGAAAATAAGACCTCCCACGAACTTGAATTGAGCAAAATCGCCACTTACTACGCATATGTGAAAGCGAAATACGGAGGAATTACACCTGCACAAAAATACAAAAATGGGCATTACGGCTGCCTCGCGCCAATCTACATGATCGCGAGATACCCCTCGTCTTTCGATAGCTCCGCGCGTCTCGCTTCGCGTTTGTTGGCAGCAAGCTCGCGGTCCTTATTCTTCATACTCGCTCGCATATTCATGGTCGCTTGCCTATGCGAACCGCAAATGCTCGTAGACCTCCACGGCGGGCTACCGCATGACCTCTCGATGAATGACGTCTTTGGCACAACCATTTAGGGTTTGAACATTTTTCATCCCAAATCAACAATGTAGGCAAATTAGACCAATAATAAGCATCCATACGCATCTATAAACATCAATGGCCTAACATTGTAACAATCATGCTCAAAACACCAAGCAATTTAGCAATATGAACCTAAATCCTCAAAAATTCAAACCCACCACAAGGGGATCTAATGAATAAAAATTCCTCCAAATCATGCTAAAAGTGTAAATCTGAGAAGAATTAAGCAAATGGAGCATACCTTGGGTGGATTAATGAATTGCAAGAAAATTGAAGAACTTAGGTGTGTGTGCTAGAGAGAGGTTGTCTTCTTTGTAAATGTGTGGTGCGTGTAAAATGGGGAGGAGGTTTAAAGCAGGGTAAAAACACGGTCACGTCGGGCGTGGGTGGGGGCACCTCTGCATTTCGACAGGTGCATCTGTGAAATTCTCTAATGCACATTGTTTGGCTAATCCTAGTTGTTTGCAGCCACACTCTGATCGCGGGGTGTCAGCAGTGCTTTTTCTTTTTTTTATGTTTTAAAAGCCATTATACCTGGGACTCGGCTGACAAAACACGACCGACCGACAAAAAAGAAAAAAGAAAAACAAAGCGAAAAAAGCGAGAAAACACGTTGGGTTACCTGACAGTCTTTGGTTATCGTCGCTATGCTCGGCGTTACCTCTCATCATGGTTCGTTTAGCTTGGTTACCTTGACTTCCACGGTTGAAGTGTGACTTGAAATAGGATTTGAGTCATTGACCATTCACCGAAGATGTTCCACGAGTCAGCAACTCATCTTCCATTTGCATGTGCGATAAGCGGTATCCGGTCCTACCGATCTAGACTTTAGCTTTCCGGAAAGAGCCAGTCGAGCATTGTAAAGTAACACCTCGATCCCAGGCGGAATCCTTTGGGAATCATCTGAAGGTCATGAAATTTCGAGCTCGTTAAGCTAGATCAGGAGTTTTCGAAACTTCGTTTCTCCAGCTCATTGAGCTCTGTAATGCTCTTTCCTTCTCATCAACCGGCCTCGCAAGTCCATGTTGATCTTTCTCGTGTCATAGTATGTTCCAATTCAACGGCAAATGGCAAGACTTCCCAAATACCAATTGATAAGGAGAGAGCCTATAGGCGCCTTGTGGCGATCCGGTGAGCCGAGCATCGTCTAGTTGCTTGTGCCATCCTCCTATTCACGAGTTTCTCAAATCTTCTTTATTTCTCGGTTGGAGCTCGGCTTGCCCTTAAACGAGGATGATATGGAGGGTGACTCTATGCTTGGCTACGTGTAGCAGGACAATGCTAGCCACTTATTGATTGAGTGCGATTCTCCATGCTGATCAACCCTCTCGGCACTCCGATCGAGCAGAATATTCTTATGTAAAAACTGACTACTACTTGGAGTCGGGGTGGTGGTGGGAATCGCCTCTGACCGTGAAACATACTCCTGACAAGCAAGATATCGTGTAACCACAGAGACATGGGAGCGGACCCGTGAGTCGATCCCCATCGTCAAATAGTTCCACTTCCATGATGCTCTTACTGCGCATCTCGTCCTTCTGGTGACATTTCCCGTTCTTTGACTCACAACTCTTGATGAAGATTGGCAATCCTTGAAGATCGAGAGATAGAATCACTCGGCATACCTTGGCTGCTCGTCTTTGCCTTTGCAAAATGTCCTCCATTAAAGAACTATGGCACTCGTGGATTATGTCCTCCCATTCCATTGGGGAACACATGACGTGTCAGGGCTATCGGCACATGGTGGAGATGGGGATCGTCGATAGTAGAACTTGACATCGTGGAGAAACTTACTATGATGATCCTTTTGCTCGATGTGGCAAAACTCAATAACCAAGTAGTTACAAAATCTGCGTACCATGGTGTATGATCGGTGATGCTCAATATATGCTCATACGGGAAGTTCTCCTTGATCGATTCTTTGATCTCTCGACGAGAACGCCGAGCCTCGATAAGTGATGCAACCACATTCTACGTAGCCTTTTCTATCTTTGATCTCCATGTCGAACTCTTGAAGAAGTAGATCCGTCTCACGTCAATCTCGGCTTGAGTCTTTCTTGTTGAGCAGGTGTGGATGATTGCATGTCGGTGTGGACAATAATATCGTGCCCACCAAAATAAGGTCTAAACTTATCAAAGCATAGACCCGAGCAAGTAACTCCTTTCGGTGGTGGTGTAATTGGATTGAAATTGGGTGGCGTCTTACTTGCATAATAGAGACTGAGAAAGCTTATCTCGTTTGTGCCTAACACGGCTCCCTGCGCGATCAGCGTGGCGATCAGGCTCAACAGTCGAGTCTCCGATCGGTGATACCAAAAGCGGGGATCGATATCGAAGGGAAACTTCAACTCTCAAATGCCCTCAAACAATCTTCGTGAACACGAACTGTATCTTTCTCGAGTAATCCACGGTCCCGTGATCAAGAAGTCGCGATGAATCTTAAGACGCGTGCCGAGAAAACTCCTCGCGATTTGATATTTGTGGGAGGAGCGGTTTCTCGATTGCCGCGATCTTCGCTCTATCACTTCCAATCCGCGGAGACTTTGTGGCGAGCACCCTACCTTCGCCATGCAAATGCTACTCTGCATGAGAACAAGATTTATCTCTCCATCTGCGTAACACTTGGGATGATTGTGGAGACAATGGTCGAATGAAGAACCAAACACGGAGAAGTCGTCCATAAGACTTCCATAATATTTTCAATCAACCCATGGAAGATGGACATCATGCACCTTTGGAGCGTGGCTGGGCGTTGCACAATCGAACATTATTCTCCATAAGCAAAAACTCCATAAGGACACGTGAGCGCCGTCTTGTCTTCGATCTTACTGCGGCGATGGCTATCGATTGTACCACGCCATCTAGGAAACAATAGAACTCATATCCGCCCGATCTGTCCAACATCGATCAATGAAGACGAGGAAAATGCTCCTTTCAAATGTTGTTTTCGCGATAGTCGATCTGATACTCTCTCCATCCGCCAGAGTCTTGTTGCCAAGCTCGTTAAATCTAAATCTCGGATCGCGTGATACCCCTTCTTGGATACCACTTGAGTTGGGCTAACCCACTCGTTGTCGGATATGCGTAGATCATACTGCGTCTAGAAGCTTGACTTCCTTATAGACCCTTGCATTTGCCGGATTCAAGCGGCGTTGATTTACCTATCGACTATACTCATTTCCAAGGATCCGGTGCGTACCGTCGAAGGGCGACTCCTTTGATGTCATAAATAGTCCACCAATCGCGGACTTATATTGTTTATTACAACCCAGTTTACGCTCGCCTGTGAAGTGAAGATATTATTTTGACCGTCTCGTCATCGCTGAAAAGCATATTGAAGGTGGTCGGCGGCTCCCAATTCCAACTGGAGTGTGGCATCTTTCTTTGCCTTATATCATCCTCGCCTCAATCGGCTTCCTCCGTCTAAATAAGGCCTTGGCTGGGAGGCCTTGCTTCATCAATGGACTCAAGATACTCTAATATCTCATCACTACGCCTCGTGATCAGGAGTTGAGAAAATCGGTTCGCATGCAAAACTCAAGGTCGGATATTGAAATTGTGTGGGAGACCCTTTGCTCTATGGCTTCGACAATCTTCCATCGTTTTTCCTCGAGAATTTAACGTTGGCATCATAGATAGAAGTTTTCATCTCCCATTATTGACCACTAAATGTGAGGGTCCGTCTTGCCGTCGATCAATGCTGCGCGTTAGCTAGGGCGGCCTCCCAAGAATAAGAGGTGTGTTGCCATCTTAGCATATAGGAACTACAAAGTGCGAGGAAGATGAAATCTCGAACTTTCACTAACGTCTTCTATCCCGCCCGGATATGTCAGCGGCGTTATGCGCCATCGACAATGGTGGCGGCTTGATCTCTCATCTCAATCTGTTAAAAATGGACAACGGCATCAGTTGATGCTTGCCCCCA